>CM040621.1:59309291-59337478 GCA_022817965.1 Solanum lycopersicoides | reverse complement strand
ATTTTCAACAAAGTTCAGTATATCCCATTCTTGCTATTAAATACTAGGGAAAATAACATACATTGACGCTTAAACAAACTTTCAGGGTAAATACTCCCTGACTGTCATATGAGCCTTTGTTTAAGGTTGATGAATCCTCAACCTTGGCCTCCCTCATTTCCCATAGGAAAGCAATATCTCCAGTAAATGCTTGTCTTGCAACAGCTCACATAGTGACTGGCACTGCTCCACCGTAAAGACACAACTATCTGCAACATCTTGCGCACCAAGTCCTCGTGCAACAATCCTTGAGCTGATAGGAAGAGCCACGCTCAGCACTTCTCAATATCAGTGGGTCCGCATAGCCACCAGGTCTTATGAACTCCATCCACAAACCTCCTGGGGATCATCTGATACCCAGACCCTGTGAAAAGTAGGAGGATTTCCATCCTCGTTAAATCCCTCAAGCCTGTCAGCCAGCTACGAAACCGTGTGAGGTTTTCTCCTCTGCTGAACATCCTGCGGTTTGACCTGGGAGTCAAATAGCCCGTGGGCCTGCATAGTAATGGCCTGTGCCATCTGGGCCAGAGATGCCTCACCCTTAGCACTTCAGAGTCATCCCAGCTGGATTACAGCTGGCCAAACCACTCCTTCAGCTGGAGCCTAGGGTGGAAACTCTGTTACCAACCCAGCAGCTGCTCTCCTCTCCTCTACCAACTAGCTCTCCTAGTGTTCCATTCCTCTACAAACAACAGAAAATTTGATGTTAGACAGCTCATAACACCAAGAAATTAAAACTTAAGGAGAAGCATGAATAAGATCAGAAAAAGGGAAGTTTCCTCACGCCATCATGCCAATCTCTGAAATTCAGGATAGTGGGTGCACTTCACTACCATGACTTAGAAACTACTCAAGTTGGTTGATGTAGAACTTATTTATTTTCGTAACATTTAACCTAAATGCTCTCATACCAACTTTTGTCACGACTGAGAATTTAGAACCCGCAGAGCGAGACCGGGCTCGTTGACCTCTCAGAGCGTTCGCAGACAAGCCTACTTACGTCAATCTTACTTTACATAAGGGTTAATTTTTTGGCGGAAATTTGAAACTTTTACTTGCTAAATATTGCCTAGTACTAAAAATTTCTACTAAAACATTGCGTGGCATTTGTTCACATCAACCATCTAACATTAAAAGATAATCAAATAAAAAGAAAGTTCAAATATTATAAGCGTATAATTGCCAAAATGGCACACATAGTCTGAATAAAACATAGGAAAAGAAACGCCTAGTGGGAACATGCTCCACAGCTGCCAACTCTAAAACTAAGCCTAGAATATAAAACAGTAGCATCCTGCGAAAGATGAGGACTACCAGAGCTCCGGATGAATGCTGGAACGTCCTGGATAACTGCAACGGATGATCCTGTATGCTCATACGTCCCACACCGGCTGTGCCGTTGACAACACTAATAGTATGTTTGTTAAGGGTTAGGTAACAACACTTTGTACTAAGTATGGGTTATGGCAAGCACAACCACCACCAGGACATGGCATGAGAAAGAATAACTCCTTTCCTAACAACATGATTGATTTGGCAAGTCAGTCAGCTGGACTTGCCAAATTGAAGATTAGGAAAGTGTTCTCTGCAATTTGGAGTTAGGAAAGTGAAGGTAATCTTCTCCAATTTGGATAGCCGAAGTTAATGGCCATGAGAATACATACATCATCAGTAACTTTTCACATTTGCACACCAACCATAACATTACACATATCACATATATCATATAACACGCTATACATTTGTGCAATGTAGCACCATAACTTTTTTCATTATCAGATTCATTCATATGCCTGAGACCCATTGGACATCGATGGAACTGTCGGAATTTAAGACATCCAAGAAATGAGGGCTCAACAGATGGGATACCTCAACTAAGGGAATCTTCATGTAGCAAACAACAAAGGTCCTGCTTCATATCCATTCATACGTACTTCATTTCATTTCATTCATAGGCCAGTGTAGACCACCTAGGTAAGTACCTAGGGTGTAGGTTAAGACTTTTATTAGGGTGGTGTTTGTGCCAATGACCAAGTATCATGACCTACTGTCATTAACTTGAATCGAACTCACCTTTGATTATCCTATCCTAGACACCCTTGGTGTATCCATGTTATTTCAATTATGTGAATCATTTGAGGCTGACCTCATTCATTATCATTGGAACTTAACTTTAACCGACATTAAGATCATTGTGAGCATCATGAAATCCTAGGTGTCTCCCCAACCGAAAGAGGTGGGAATCACCGGCCAAAGTTGATCCAATCAACATGCTACGTACATGGGAATATAACCGCCGCCAGATTCCCCTATAATTGGCAGTATAGGTTCAAGACGTACGGAGATATAGGAGACCCATACCGCATGTCGACAGTCTCATCTCAATGAGAGTTACGTGACCTCCGTCCTTTCCCGAGAAGAGAGGCATCAACCGTCTATAGCTGCACTATCGGTGCTTGAGTATAAAGTTCCATTTCATCTCATCTCATGACGTCATGGAAGCTGGCTTCTAGTAATGAAGGACATCATCATAGCTCATTAGATGATTTCCTCATCTCTGCATTAGTATTGAAGTGTGGTGTTAAGCTCAATACCTTGATTAGAGTTGGTCATATGAGACGGTCTTCTTCCATTATCTTACATTCTCATAAGAGTGTACGTATTGGTAACATTTATTAGGCTCATTGAGATTACTCTCATCATTTACTTAGCCTTATATCATGTTGTCACCACATTCATTATCATTAGTTCTTTGCTTTTCTAGTCCACTCCCTCTTATTAGCGTGAACGTTCATTTCATCCAATATGCCAATGCACTTGGACCATTTAGTGTATCTTACACCTCATACTTATCCCTCTACTTAGGGTCATCATTTCAATTACATACTTCTTAGATCACTTACTGTTGAACGTATGTTAGACTTATGTGTGCTTACATATCAAGCCATGAGGCTTCATTCTATTTTCGGTCTAGAGTGATTCATAATTTTCCTAAAAGAGTAATGTGATGACAAGACTTATGCATCTTGTATTAGCCAAGATCTGATTTTTGATCTAAGTATGGTGGCAATTATTCTGGATATTTTATTCCCACGTATGACTTAATGTATCAATACGGAAGCTTGGGAGGAAACCCCAGTCTTAGAATCACTTGAGTACCATTTATATGTTTTAATTTGCATTTTATCTAGATATTCCTATAAACATCATGACTCTAAGTTAATCACAATATTAACATTGAAAGGATTATTTTCTCCTTAATAATACTCTATTTGCGCCTAAGGGTTGTGGGTTCGAGACCTCCACAACCCCTTTCTAAATTTTATTAACCTCTTTCTTGTCCACGTCTCGCCTAAACCGAAGGGTTGTGGTATCAAATTCCCTCACAGCCCTTCTTTATAATTTTGTCCCTTATAATTCGCCTAAGTAGGGAAGGTGTGGGTTCGAACCCCCACAGCCTCCTTAACCTTGAATTTAATTTCGCTAGGTGGGCTGTGAGGTGGTTGGGTTCGAAACCCCACAGCGCGCCTAGTATTACATATTTTTGAATTTTTTTGCTAGGTTTGAGGTATTGACAGTGGGTCGTGGATCAGAGACCCCACACGAACCTCACTGTTTTTATTTACTCATTTTCGCGCCCTTCTCTATTCCCAGCCTTGAGGGTCCGTGGGTTCGATTCCGCGACGCCTCACAGTTTCTTTTTCCTTTATTTTCCTCTCCTTCTCCCAAGCGTTGCATGTTCAAGATCCCCCCCCAGCCCCTATTTTCCCTGATATTTTCTCTGCGTGAACAGCAGCTAAGGGGTGTCCGAATCCCCTTAGCCCCCTTCAATTTTTTTTAAAATTTTTCTTCAGCCCCTTGGTCATGTGGCGTCTTGGGTTTCAATTCCCCCTTGACCTCCTTACTTTAATTAAATTGTTAAACTCTCCCAAAATTCCCAGACATCTGGCCGAAACAACATCAAGAGCTGGGATTTTGTATCACGTTTTTGCAGCTCATTTTTCGTCAACCTCTTTAAACGTTAATTGTTTCATAGCGTTTGGGAGTAGTTTTAGTGACTCTGTTGAGGGTGCATTTTGCATGGATACATTTGGCGCAAGAGTTTTATCATTACATATGCAGACCACCAATTACCATTAAATGAACATCAATCATTTATCATAAGTTTGTGTACATTAAATAATACACCATACAGTCATTTTCAAACTTGATCGAGAGTGCGACCTTAATCGGCTACACTCTTGCACACGACACCATTTTTTTCCACTTAAATTTCGGGCACATGCTCAATATTTAACAATAATTTCGAACAATACATACAATGAACATAATCATCCACGAACACACAATTACATCCCTAATTTCTATAAGCAATATACCAACCTATGATTCGATGGGAGCTAGGTGACAGGGACCATGCAATGGGGAACACCCTAGTTTCAGGAATAAGATTCGTTCTGAAGTCCTAATGGTCTCTTGGGAAAGGGGACCAAGAGTATAGAACACACCCATACCTTAATTTTTCTTGTTCAAACCGACGAAATTGCTGGCAAAACCTCTCCGAAAATCAGTCCAACCAGCCGAAAAGAAAAAGAAACAAAATTAAAAGCGAAAAATCCGTAGTAGAGTCATTGATTTTTACACTTTTGGTTCTCTAAGATTCTTCTTTTGAGTTTTTTACTATTCAAGTTCTGTTTTGATGAACTTTTGGCATTCACGTGTTCTTCTTTTCTGTTGGTTTGTGAAGGCGAGCGTGAATGAGAGTAAAAGAAAGAGTGAGGAAAACGTGTGGGAGAGTTGGCTGAGTTGATAGGAGATAAGGGAGAGACTTAGTCCAAATTAGGAATTAAAGTAATTAAATTAAATAAATAAAAATCTGATTTTTCCTTTTTCTTAAATCAGCTAATATAATTATATGTAATTTAAATTAAATTTATAACATTAAATAAAAAAACATTTAATCATTGCTGTCTAGTGGGGGCTCAGAACGTCCGAGTGAACTCCCCATTTGCGCAATGGGTCACTTTGGGTCCTCGCCCAACCCGAATTACTCTTTTTAATATAATTAATTAACTTAATTAATTAATTCCTCAGGGTAATTCAATATACGTCCTTGCCTGGAAAAGACCATTTTAAAGCCTCTGGACGCCTCGATAACTTAAAATTTCTTTTTTAGTCCGATAAAAAACTCTTTCGATTAAATCTTCATTTCGGTGAGCCTCACATGGTTGGTTCAAACTTTCAAGCCTCAATTAACTCTCCCAAGTTAGTTGGCTTGGTAGTAGTAAGGGTTATTGAGGTTTGGTTCTAACGCGTAATCAGCCCCGTGTGGACTTGGTCTACCATCGCAAGCATTTCTTTGAAAAAACATAAGTCTTGATCTACTTCATTTTAGGGTTGTTACAAAGAAATTACAACAATTAACCGAAGTATTCAATCATAAATCTATCAATAATAATGCAAAAGAAAACCAACATCAAGTCAATTTGAAAGATCAAATGTTAGAAATTGGAAGAAACCAACTTTAGAAATTGATGGAAATCAAATTTGAAGAGCCTCTTGGAGAAAGAGATCCCAAAGTGAATAGCTTCCATACCTTAAAGATGCTTAGAGTTTGACTGGAGAATAGTTGGAGAGAATGGGTTGGAAATATGGGGTGTTAGGTTAGTTTAATGAGGGTTAGTCCTTATATAGTCCCTCAACATACTTAATTAACCCTCGCCTTACCCTTAATTATAACCTAAACTGAAATTAACTAATTACCTTCCCTACTTTTAAAACTTAACAGGGAAACTCACCCCAAACCGTGAGACCTCCAGACCTACTATACGTAGGCGTCGTTTGGGATAAGAACTGGTAATATTTGGATAATTTTGCCGAAAATAGCTAAGTGTCAACCCAACGGAGCCATCGACAGAATTGTTCGATCAAACGACAGCTCATCATTTGGCTCGTGACTGCACGCGTCCACAGACAGGTTGAGGTCAAATGGAAGGGTCCCTCTCCAAGGACCTTAGAGTGGTACTCGGGGACTCGAACCCATACGTTTTCGACCTAAAGACAACTCTTCTAGTATTTAACAACTTTTACCAAATTTCAATAAATTCCGATCTTAAAACCTCATGAAACATGCAAGGCACACTAGGACACATTCACTAATTCGCGGACGTCATGGTCGTTTCTTAACGGTTTTGATACTAACACATCCTAATTGGTTTCAATACATTATTTTACGGCTTAGAACAGTGTTTCAAGTCTTAGTTTCATCTAGTGAGGCTTAGACTAATTCATGACTTTCGGAGTATTAAGACTTAGTGATAAGTCTGTTGACAATAGTTATACCCTCACTATTTAATACCTGTCATTGTAATGTAAAGCTACCGATATCCAATACTGGAGTCCTTTCTGAAGGTGGAAGCAACTTTTAAATCATATCTTGAAGGTTTCTAGACCACGCTCCACAACAGGATTCCGAAGTTGCACAGGTTGCTGAGTTGCAAAAGTGTCTTGGATGGTTTTGTTTGCTGGGGAGCCTTCTTGGATAGAGTCCTTGCTTACCCACTTATTACAAACTTCCACGTAGCCCATATTGGAGAACATGCGAGATTCTAGGTGCATTTATCATAATACAACCTAATTTTGAAGATCACATAAGACGGTCCACTAAATCCGAGAGATGAGCAAACCATATGGTAGAGCTAAAAGTAGGATTTGAATATCCTTTGGCACTTTTAGCATATGTATTCCTTGACCACTGGCCCAGTTTGATTCTATAACTTTTTTGAGGAGACAGTAAAGAATCGAAGACATCCCTATTAAGATGTTATTGTAACGAGAATTCGGCCTTTCTGGGTAAGTAGCGGAGTTTCCACAATGTGAGCCAGAAATTTAATTTTGCCAACAACACATCAGAGATAAAGGTCGCAAAATAAGATAAGAATTTGCCCGTCGGGTCAGCCACAAATGCCCTTAGAACCTTCCAGCTGTCACTTCAAAGTTAGCTGGCTAGGAGTGTCATACACAGAATGATGGATAACCTCAAAGACACTTTGTTTCGAACAGACATCTTCAAAATAAAAGGTTCACTTAATGGACCAGATAGTTTTACAGCCAACAGAGTGTTTCTACTCACACTATCAGAAGATCACACGAAGATTTTCATAAAAAAGTCGACCCGCTTCTTTAAACACTTCAAGACCACACATGTAAGTAATAACGTAATTTCTGAGCTTTAAAAAGGGACAAAGGGACCTTACCGGACAGTGGAGTTATGCAACTCACTGAGATTAAGGGAATCATAATTCAATCGATAACAAGTCAAGATCACAAAGCCCACAAGAGCTAAACCAATTTTGGAAGGAACATGGTTCATCATGCAATTGGAGTGAAATAACATTCAAATCACTGTATTAACTTCAATTCATCATGATTTAATCATTAAAAACGTTTTGAAAAAGAACCCATGGCTAGATTGGAGAAGAAGAACTTTGATCATAAACTTTCTTTGAAAACATTGAGAAGAACTCTCCAAGTGAAAGGTTACTTAGAGATGAAGGATCACCATACCTTTATCTACAAGAAAACCACTAAAACTTCATGATTCATCCATAGAAAATCCATCTCCAAGCAGCTCTTGAGCTTCACCAACAATGGTGGTTTTAGAGAGAACATTTTTGGAGGGAAAGACTTTAAACATGTGAGAGGATTTTGGGAATAGGTTGATCACGTTATTAAAGACTTATATACACCTAAAATGAACTAAATAAACCTATTATAGTCAGTTTAGGACGTGGGGTGAATTTCTCATTCACCCCTTTAAGTGGCAGCACGCAGCAGCCAACCTGCAGGCCATCCGCGACGAGGGGCTCGACGGGGCGTCATGGCCATAACGGGCCATGGCATCCTCCGTCGCCCATGCCTTAGCTAAATTCTTGGCTCAATACCTGCCCAAGGCAATCCCCCTTCGATGAGACCTGATTGACGGTCCGTTGGTGTCCCAACGATCCGTCATTGGGTCCGTCAAGGGACACTGCCCAGGCAGTGTCTTAGGCAGCCTTGGGTCCTTCTTTTGGGGCCTCTTGTGGGGCCTTTTAGAAGTCGTACCCAGACGTTTCCAACGCGATTACAAACATTAACATGTTATAGACCTACCACATAAGTTTCATCCAAAACAAACACCTACAAGACGTCCAAACATCCTTGACCCCAACATGACATACGATGAACGTCTTAGGTGCTATCTTTCGAACGCCTTGGACGTTCTTGGGCGTTTGACCTCCAAACTTCACGAAACTTAATATAATAACATTAAACATCATTTAAAACCATTTCAATACTTATTAGACTCAGTTCATACGATTTAAGCATGCATACACACATAAGGCACATAAGCGACTATTCGTTGAACGTCTTGGACGTCCCTTGACGTCTGACTTCCAAATCACTTCAAACTTTGCACACTGCCTATATATAACATAATAAGGCATTTTAGGACCTTATAACATTAAGACGAACATATTAGGCTCTAGACACCTTATCTCATTTTCGAGGTCTTACAAAACTGATTTCTCATACCATAACCATCTAAACAAGAGTATAACAATTGGGAATATCCCATATATCAATACAATAAAAGCCACTATATAGGGTATGCAATCATAGTACTCAAATGAAAGATAATGAAAAAAATGTCTTTAAGACTAATCAAAATCCAATGTTAGAAAGTGGTATTGTCCTAGAAAAAGTTGTGAGGACCTACCCACCTTGGAGTATCCAAGTCTTCTTCAAAAGTCGTCACGAACCCTTCAACGACCGGAATCTAAAATGTTGGGGGAAAAGGGAGAAATGGGGTTAGCACATCACTTATACTAAGTATGGAATCATATGCACATACAACATAGAAATCATGCTAAAAAGGGACATTTCATTAAAGCATGCAATTTTACTTTTAAAACACATTATGCATATTCAAGAACCAATACAAGTCAATAAGCATATATTCCTTAAGTCAAGACCATGTACATCACAGGACCAACAATACCAAATCTAGTCAAGTCAACATGCATATCAAGATAATTGAGAACATAATCAAAACAACTCTATCATCATGTTATAATATCAACAACCATGTATAAGAGTTCATAGCATAATAACAAAAGCAAGACCCTTACTAATGAACCCGCATTAAGTCCACTAGTGCAATGCCCCATAAAATTCACCAAACCAAGTAAACCCAATAAGAACCATAAGAAATGCCAAACTTCACATACTATGCCATTAAGATGGAACATCATCATACTTTAACAATAGAGACCAACCACATGTTCATAAGTGAAACCAACATCACATAGTGTCATCAACATGTAAGGCCAACATATACATATCATTTACATTTATAAGCATATGAGAACATCCTTCTAAGACTTCCCTCAAGGCTAACTAGTGCAATGTATAGGTAGAGTCCCATACCCCTACCTATACTAAGTCAAACCCCTTAGGTCATCGTAGTTAGAGTTCACTTCATTACTTCATTTTACCTTTTGGGAACATCTTGCCTTAACCGACATAGACCACATGAGCTAATGTGGAATCCGGTGTCAATGGAACCCTACACCTAAAGAAGGCGGACTACTTGCCAAGGTAGTACCAAAACATGAACATAACATCTATGTGGATCCACTAGCTAGTATTCCTATGAGGGAAATATAGTTCAAGAACTAGGAGATGTAGCTGGGACCCTCTTTATTCTAATTTCATTATAGTCTCCAATCTCATGAGTACATTAGTGATCCTACCTTCCCTATGTGGGAAGGGACACTCCTCACTCTAGTACACTCGGTTCTAAGCTAGATTCCCTTTTTGAAATATCTTTAAGCCTTTATGAATCATCATAGCTTAGTTTAGGTCATAGGGTCTATCCCTTATATAGTCTTCATCATAGCTCAATAGGAATTTCATGAGTATTGTCCTTTCATTACAATTCACACATGTGAGGTTAGCATATTAACATCATTATATCATAGTAAGACACATATGTACTTCATAACCAACCTTATATCATTACATCTTAAGCATAATCTCACAATCCATAAATCAATATATTTATACCAAACCTAATCAATCTCATCATAAGGTATACTTCAATATAACTTCATCACTAAACACAAGTAATCATAATTAAAGTAAAGGATTGAGATCACAAGACTTACCCCAATCTCCTTCACAAGCCATCATCCAAGGTTTTACCATCAACAATCCAATTCAACCCAAAAATGGGTATAATATGATCACACAATAGTAATTTACACAATAACAAAGTCAATTGAATCACTACACAACAATTCATCACTAGTTCATAGCTTAGGGTTAAGGACTTAGGTCAAATTCATGATCTACTTCACAACCTAGGGCAATTCATCAAGAACTAGTATAATTGATTTACAATACATCATAATATACTCACAATTATCTAAACAAATCATAAACAAAGCAATTTATAAAGTCAAATTCATAATATAAGAAGACTCACTTGAAACTCATGTTTTTGAAATCAATTTGGAGGAACCCTTTGGGGAAAGAATCCCAAAGGTGAAAGGAACCCCATACCTTGTTAATTGATGAAAATTGATGGAGAAAAGTAGTCTTCTTGCTGCCCTAGAACCCTCTTTTGCTTGTTCTTCTATGGAGTTTCTTAGGGAGAGAGAAAGAAAAGAGAAGGAAGAGCAATTGGGTTTTGGGAATTATGAGAGTTGGGTTAAGTTTAATTAGCTTTGGTCTTTATATAGAGGTCCTTAATTAACTTAATTGAACCTCCCCTAACCCTTATTAACTAACTAAGCACTTAACTAATTAAATGAAGAAATTAAAATAAGAAAGTAAAACATAGACCTGACCTACGAGACCCCGACCTACGGGCCGTAGGTCAGTCGATGGCCAAGTCCCCCTCCGTGCTACACATCCGTCGTTTTGGTCATAGACTTGCCAAATGACCTCTTCACGAATTTGGCTAAGCGACCATCGGCGGTGGTAATAGATGCCACGTCGATTGGACCACGCCTCGTCGCCTACAAGTTGTCGATGGCTACTGTCTTTTGACAACATTTAGCCAAATTTCATCATTTTCTGACTTTTGAAACCTTGTCAGATAGACTAAGGCACTCTAGCACCTCTTGAACTAGTTTCCGGACGTCATAGACGTTCGTTAACGTTTTGATTCTAAAACTTTCTAAATGACTTATATACATTATATTTGACCTTAAAACAATATTAGAACTCTTAGACTCTCATGTTAGGCTCTAGATTAGGCTTTAGACTTTTGGAGTATTACATTGTCCCCCCCCTTAGGAACATTCATCCCCGAATGACACTAAAATTCTTTAAGAGGAAGGAATAGACTCAATAATAGCAGCCCAACCAATAACAACATATCAAAACATGAGTTATAATTCAAATCAACATAACCACATGACCTTTTACACAATGCAACTCAAAACATCATTTTCAACTCATAAGATTCCAACATTTATTTCATGTGTATTCACTTATGCCAAAGCTTTCTTCAACACATACTATCATGCTCAATACAACTCATGAAGACACAACATACAAAATGCACCACATAAGTTCAAATTAAGTAAAAGAGCATTTTTCTTTCAAAACTTTCATTTTAATAGGCACAAATCACTGTAAATCACTGTAGCACAACATATAATTCAATATTTTACTAAAAATCAAGGCAACTTTAAATAAACTCATTATTTTCACTATAAATAGGAACAACTAAACTTATTTATCAAATAAATGTGGTAACGGGACTTCATATCGGTCTCGGCCTCCCATGTTGCACCCTCAACTAGGTGGTTCTTCAATAACACCTTTACGGAAGCCACCTCCTTGTTCCTTAGCTTCTTTACTTGTCTATCAAGGATTTCAACCGGAACCTCCTCATAGGAGAGGTTCTCTTGAACACCTATACCCTCAATAGGAAGAATGGACTCGGGATCACCGATACACTTCTTAAGCATGGAGACATGGAACACCGGATGAACCAAAACCAATTCACTAGGTAACTTCAACTCATATTCAATCTTGTCAACCCTTTGCACAATTTCAGAAGGACCCACATAACGAGGACTTAACTTCCCCTTCTTTCCAAATCTCACCACCCCTTTCACAGGTGAAAATTTTAGATACACTTTATCACATTCTTCAAACTCTAAGTCTCTTCTCCTATGGTCGACATAAGACTTTTGCCGGCTATAGGCTGTTTTCAAGAGATTCCTTATCATATGAACTTTCTCCAAAGTCTTATGAATTAATTCAGGACCCAAAAGTGAAGACTCACCCACTTCAAACCATCCAATTGGAGACCTACATCTCTTTCCATACAAGGCCTCAAAAGGAGCCATAAATATAGATGGATGGTAACTATTATTGTAGGAAAACTCAACCAAAGGCAATTGCTTATCCCAATTCCCCTTGAAGTCAATTATACAAGATCTAAGCATATCCTCAAGGGTTTGAATAGTACGCTCCGCTTGACCATCCATTTGGGTATGAAAAGTGGTGCTTAGCTTCACCTTGGTACCCAACCCTTTTTGGAATGACCTCCAAAACCTAAATGTGAATTGTGCACCCCTATCCGGTATGATCGATAACAGAATACCATAGAGACAAACAATATCATCTATGAAGATCCTTGCATTATCCTCCGCCGAGTAAGTAGACTTGACAGGAATAAAATGAGCGGATTGGGTCAACCTATCCACAACCACCCATATGGAGTCATGTTGCTTTTGTGTACGAGGCAAACCTTGTCACATCCGGGGAGCACCCCCTGGATGTAACCGGCGTCATTGTCCTCTTTGAGGACTAAGACTAGCCTCTTAACTTACATCATTACATTCATAGGTCAAAATGCGGAAAAATTTAAGACTTTTCATTACTTCTACATTGAGGTTTACATAGACCTCTACATACACATAATATTCATATCGAGTATACATAGACCCTTTGTATAGGAATATTACTTAGTCTTCTACTTTTATTGCACATAGATATATAAGATATAACATAGTTTTAAACCGATGTCTCATCTCATAACCATATAAAATAAGAGTATATCAATTGGGCATATCCCATACATCAAGGTAATAAAGCCACATATAGGCTATACAATATTACGTACTCAAATGAAAAGGAAAGAGCATATAAGTATTAAAACTAGAACAACATTCATAAGCTTGATATTGGCATTGCCCTCGGAAAGTGAGGACCTACCCAACTTGGATTAATGAGAATTCGAAGTCTTCCTTCAAAGTTGTCTCAAAAGCCCCTCAACAACCGGACCCTAAAATGTTTGGGAAAAAAGGGAGAAAATGGGGTTAGTACACCACTTGTACTAAGTATGAGACCATATGCACACATACCATGAAATCATGCTAAAAGGGACAATCCATTAAAGTATGCAATTTACTTTGAAAACCCTAATGCACAATCAAGAAGACCATACCAATCAATAAGACATATTCATTAAGTCAAAAGCATGTACATCACAAGACCAACAATACTAAGTCTAGTCAAGTCAACATGCATATCACATAATTGAACACATAGTCAAGGAAACTCTATCATCAAGTTATAATAGCAACAAGCATGAATAAGACTTCATTACAACATAACCAAAGCAAGACAACTACCCATGAATCCTCATTAAGTCAACAAGTGCAATGACTAAGCAAAGCCCCATAACCTTACATAATCAACTAAACTCAACAAGAATCATGACCAACATCCACCTTCTCATAGTATATCATTAAGAGTGCATATCATCATACTTTAACCATGGATACCAAACACATATTCATAAGTGAAACCAATCATCATATAGTATCATTAATGTGAAAGATCATCATATATATATCATGTACATTTATAAGCATATACATATCTAAGAACATCCTCCTAGGACTTCCCTCAAGGCTAATTAGTGCAATGTTTAGGTACAGTCCCATACCACTACCTAGACTAAGCTAAACCCCTTAGGTTATCCTAGTTAGAGTTCATTACTTTAGTTCATTTTACCTTTTGGGAACATCTTGCCTTAACCGACATAGACCACATGAGCTAATTTGGAATCCGGTGTCATAGAACCCTACACCGAAGGAAGGCGTACTACTTGCCAAGGTAGTACCAAAACATGAACATAGAAACTACGTGGATCCACTAGATAGTATTCCTATGGGGGAAACATAGTTCAAGAACTAGGAGATATAGTTGGGACCCTCTTTATGCTACATGCATTATAATATCCAATCTCATGAGTACATTAGCGACCCTACCTTCCCTATGGGAAGGGACACTCCTCACACTAGTTCACTTGGTGCTAAGCTAGAGTCCCTTTTTGAAATGTCTTTAATGTCTTTATTAATTATCATAGCTTAATGTAGGTCATAGGGTCTATCCCTTATATAATAATCATCATCATATCTCAATAAGAATTGCATGAGTATTGTCCTTTCATTACAATTCATATAAGTGAGGTTAGCACATTTACATAGTCACATCATAATAAGGCACATTGGTAAGTAATCACCATCCTTATAACATTTAACTCTTAGACAACAACTCACAATCCATAATTCAAGACATTTCAATTCAACATCATACCAACCCTATCGATCTTAATATAAAGCCTACTTCAATACAACATCATTACTTAAGCACAAGTAACCATAATTGAAGTAAAGAATCGGGATCACAAGACTTACTCAATCCTCTTCACAATGCCATCATCAAGGTCTTACCATCAACCTCCAATAACCCAAAAATGGTATAATAGCATCATATAATATTAAACAAAACAATAACAAGACCAATTGAATCATTATACAACAATCCGTCACTAGTTCATAGCCTAGAATTAGAGACTTAGATCAAGTTCATAGTTTACTTCACCATCTAAGTCAATCACTCAAGAACTAGCATGATAGAACTACAATTCATCTTAATCTATTCATAATTGATACAATAACGTCATCGGATAGTAATTCAACCAATAACCAAATCAATTGAACCAACACTACACAATTCACATCAAGATTACAACCTAGGGTTAAGGGGAAAATGTCATCTTCTACAAATTAGACCAATCCATTAATGAGTAGTGTAATATAGTCATAATTCATCATAATTTAATCAATACAATACAAAGAAACCATAAATAAATCAGTTTAAAAGATCAATTTCGAGATTGGAAAAGACCCACATGAAAACTCATCTTTTGAAATCAATTTGAAGGAACCCTTTGGGGAAAGAAGTCCCAAAGGTGAAAGGAATCCCATACCTTATTGTTTTATGAAGATTGATGGAGAAACATTGGTAATTGAATCCCTAGAACCCACCTTGACCTTGTTTTCTATAGTGTTCTTCAACTTGGGAGAGAGAAAGAAGAGAAAGGGGGGAGAATTTGGGTTTGGAATTATGAGAGTTAGGTTAGTCTAATTAGGTTAGGGTCTTTATATAGGCTGTTAATCAGTTTAATTAGAACTCCCTTAACCCCTAACTAATTAACTAACCCCTAACTAATTAACTAAACCCTAATCTAATTGACTCAAGTCACTTAAAAAAATCGAGCAGCCAACACATACCCTCACAGATGAGACCACGACAAACGGTCCGTTTGTCAAACGATGGCCAAGGGACCAACCATCCTGTTGGTCCATCGTTCTGGTCTGAGACTGTTCAAAACAAGAATCCAAGGATTTGCCTAAGTGTCCATCGACGTAAGCAGTCCATGCACTGTCGATTGGACAATGGATCGTTGGTTGCATCTGTTGGTGGACACTGCCTTGGGTAGCCTTTGACCCCAAAATGCAAGGGTCCTCCTCAAGGGCCCTTAGTTGGTCCTTGGGAGTCATGCCCGGACGTTTCGATTATGAATCAACTCTAATACGTGTTAGACACCCTTCCACCAAATTCATCAATTTCTGACTCCTAAAACTTAGTCAAATAGGCTAAGGTACACTAGCACCTCATTGAACTAGTTTTCGGACGTCATGGATGTTCCTTGACGTTTTGATTCCTAAACTTCCTAAATGACATATATTCACTAAAATTGACCTTAAAACATTGTATAAATCTTTTTGACACCTTTGTTAGGCTCTAGAACACGTCTTAGACTTTCGGAGTATTACAAACCTACCACGAAATCCATATTAATATCTTCGCACTTCCAAGTGGGAACTTGGATTTCTTGAAGTAAACCACCCGGATTTTGTTGTTCGACTTTCACTTGTTGGAAATTTGGCCATTTTGCAACAAATTCCTCTATGTCCCCTTTCAAGACTTCCCATCAAAACACTTCTCTAAGGTCATGATACATCTTTGTAGAGCCCAGATGAATGGAATAACGGGAACCATGAGCTTCCTCAAGAATCCAGTTTCTTAAGTCATCTACATTGGGAACACAAAAACTTCCTAGATACCTCAAGACACCATCCCCCCTAAGGAGAATGACTCATTAAGCTTACCAATAACCGACTCCTTCAACTCCATCAATGGTTGATCAAGGTGTTGCTTGGACTTCACCTCAACCACCAAAGACGATTCAGAGTTATGATGGACAATAAAACCACCATTCCGAGACTCTTCCAATCTAACACCCAATCTAGCCAACCTATGAACATCTTTCACTAGGTATTTCTTGGCTTCATCTATATAGGACACACTACCCATGGTCATACGACTTAGAGCATCCGCAACCACATTGGCCTTTTCGGGGTGGTAGAGAACACTCATGTCTTAATCTTTATAATAATTCCAACCACCTTCTTTGCCGAGATTCAACTTTGTTTGAGTAAACACATATTGAAGACTCTCGTGGTCGGTATACATATAAACATGGACACCATACAAATAATGTCTCCATATTTTTAAGGCAAATACTACGGACGCTAACTCAAGATCTTGAGTTTGATATTCTTCTCATTCACCTTAAGCTATCTAAAAGCATAAGCTACTACTTTCCCATGTTGCATAAGGAAACACCCTATGCCCACTCGGGATGAATCACAATATACAGTAAAGCCCTTGGTACCCTCCGATAAAGTAAACACCAAAGCGGAGGTAAGCCTCTCTTTCAAGATTTGGAAGCTTCTTTCACATGATTTCGACCACTCAAATTTCACACTCTTTTGGGTCAAAGTAGTCAAAGTAGATGCAATAGACGCAAAACCATATACAAACCTCCTATAATATCCCGCTAGACCCAAAAAGCTTCTAATGTCGATTGGAGTCAATGGCCTAGGCCAATTCTTGACTACCTCAGTTTTCCTTGGATCAACCTCAACACCATCACTAGAGATGATATGACCAAGAAACGCCACCGACCTCAACTAAAACTCACATTTGCTATACTTGGAAAATAGTTGATTCTCCTTAAGCACTTGTAACACCACTCTTAAATGGTCCATGTGTTCACTCTCATTTTTTAAATATACCACGATGTCGTCAATGAAGACAATGACAAATGAATCTAGGTAAATTCGAAACACCATATTCATGATTTCCATAAATGTCGTCGGGGAATTAGTGAGACAAAAGGACATTACTAAGAACTCGCAGTGACCATATCTAGTCCGAAATGCCGTTTTTGGTATATCCTCACATCTCACCCTAAGTTGGTGATACCCCGATCTAAAATCAATCTTAGAAAAGTAGTTTGCCCCTTGGAGTTGATCAAACAAGTCGTCAATCCGAGGGAGAGGATACTTGTTCTTAATAGTGACTTTATTAAGTTGGCGATAATCAATGCACATTCTAAGGGACCCATCCTTCTTCTTCACAAACAATACCGGAGCACCCCATGGAGAAATACTAGGTCTAATAAAGCCTTTGCCTAGTAAGTCGTTGAGTTGAGCCTTCAAATCTTTCAATTCGGCCAGATCCATCCAATAAGGAGGAATTGCAATGGGCTTGGTATCGGTAGCAAGTCAATACCACAATCAATTTCTCATTCGGTAGGGACTCCGGGAAGATCATTAGGAAAGACCTCAGGAAATTCCCTCACCATGGGAACTTACTAAATGGGAAAATTTTTGGAGTCTAAATGTTTGACTCTTACAATATGGTATAAATCTTTGACTCTTACCTAGATCGAAGTGCATAAAAGTGATTCTTCTTTGGAGCATCCAAATTAGAACCACTAGCTTGAGCTTGCCTGCTAACTTTGTCTTGCCCCTTCACATTAGGCAATCCCTAACCTTTGAGGCCGCTCTTGCCATACCCAAAACAATTAACCGTCCCAACAAGGCAATCACCATAATGCTTCTTGCCACACTTTCCATAAGTTGGTTTCTTTCTAAGTGAGCTAGTACCTTTTCCCTTTTGAGACTTAGGGTTAGAAACCCTATCATAACGAGCCTTGGTAAATTTAGTAGGAACTTTACTAGAAAACCTCTTCTTGAACCTAGTCTTGTATTTAATGTCAAACATACCCTTATAAGAACCACCTTCATAAGACTTGACCTTCTTGGCCTCCCTACTATTTCTCCTTAACCTAGTTTCTTCCACTTGTTGAGCATGAATCATAAAATGAGAGATATTCATATTATCATGAAGCATAGCCAAACGACATTCTTCAACCAAGTAATCGGACACCCCCATAAGAAAATGACTCATCTCATCCCTTGGGTTTGAAACCAAGGATGCAGCATACTTGGACAATTTCCTTGACGAAGGTTAATGAATTCTTCCACCTTAGCTTCCCTCATCTCTCAAGGAAAGAACCTATCAAGGAAAACCTTCTTGAAGATCTCCTAAGTCATCGAAGCACCTCTTAGTGACCTATTATCCCTCCACAGCACATACCACGTGTCACATCCCGAGAGCACACCCTAGAAGATATGTCACTCTCGGAGTGCAACCGGCGTACTTGACCTCTCGAAGGTCTTGTACAAGCCCTTCCATATCATTCATCGCATATAAACATATGAGAAGTAGTGCAGAATTAAAACTTTTCACAAACATTTTATAAGTCTTTAAAATATCTTTCATATAAAACTTATAGGAAATACTAAGTCTCATTTCATCAAATCATAGACACAAGAGTACTTGGGACACGGCCCATACAATACGAATATAGAAATACTTAGTCTATTACAATACTTCAATAGGAGAAATAAAAGACATCTATGCCCTCAAGTCAAATGAGGATATACTTCAACTTGCTTGAACGATCTTCTAATCCAAGCTTATCTCTCTAAAAGCACCTTCACCTATGAATCACTTTAGAGATAGATAAAATCATGGAATTAGTACAAACACATGTACTAAGCATGACATAATGCATAAAAATCATGAAAACTGACATCTATTGGAAATATGCATCTTTTTTACTTAAATATCATATCATAAGAATGAGAACAACATTTAACACCTTAGAAACACATAAGAAATGACTTAAACAATTATTCACATTTTTAGCAACATTATATTAAACTCATGTCAAGTTACAAAGAACAAACTTCACTGTCACAGTGAAGTTTCTCAACTTCACAGGGGATACTTTCAATCATGAAATCCTCTCACTAAAAGCTATCCTAATACTCACTTAATAAAAAAAAAAAGACCGCCCATACACCCTCTCTAGGCACACCTAAATGATCCTTAAGACCACCTATAATGAGATACACACACTTACAATACACCAACCACATGAACATGAGATCCTCCTACCAAAGGTGATTCTAAGATTCAGTTGAGTGAGTTGTGAAGCGACCGTCCATAAAATCCCTTACACACAATCTTAAGAGATCCTATAGACTACCTAAGATAGCATCATTCTCACTTAATACAATAGCATACATATAATATGACATTCTCCCTTCCAAAGGATATCAAAAGACTTACTTAAGTAAATCAAGAAGATATCGTCCATGATTGACCTCTTCAAGATTACCTAAATAATCCTTAAGACTACCTAAGGCTTAGATCATGTCTACATAATCAACCATCTTCCCTAACTAGAGTCATTCTTAAGACTTATCTAAGGAAGATACGAAGTGACCATTCCTATGCCCCCTTCACACCTTAACTAAAAAATACTTAACTAATCTGGATAAGTACTTGTTCATTTAACATTCTTTCTTAATTTAAGTCATTACATTCATCAGTTCATTTATAATTCATTCATCACATAATGTAACATTTTGGAATAATCATATGTCTAATGAAGAGCCCAGTAAGTCCGTTAGAATGCGTATTGCGGTACATAGGCATCCCAATGCCCAATATTGAGAAATATTGGGCATATTATAGAATATTGGCTAAGGGGTGTTAGCCAATTTCTATGTATGCACAAGTACTTAAAATAACAATATCTTTCATATATAATCACATTGATTTAATAAGTATCCTAATGCTCAATATTGAGAAATATTGAGCATAATATAGAAAAATTAGCTAAGGGGTGTTGGCCAATTTCTATATAATACCCAAATAAGGAAAATATTGGGCATATTAGAAAATATTGGCTTAAAGGGGTGTTAGCAAATTTTTGTTTAACAAAATGTACCTGCAAGGAAGATCGTAAGCTAAAAATCATGTTTCGGAATACTAACACAAAGTACTAGGCATCCAAGTGTCAAGCCTAGTACCATAGCACATGATCATTTAAAATTAAGTAGTGCCCAAGGACATAGTGAGGGTCCTTGGGACAATAAGTAAACATTCCCAAATGAACCATAAATAATATTTAGTTAGGGAAGTACAACCAACCCATGTGCAAGAACATGTGCAAGACATGTGAAGAAGCTGCCAAAGGAGGGGACCACCCTAACAAAATTCGGTTAGGGTTGCTAGGGGGGAAAACGTGCACAAGGGACCACTCCATGTGGGGCCTAACCTCCTAACCAACTCTAGGTCCTAAATAACTGTCCTGACTAGCTAAATAACCTAGGACTAACCGAAATGGACCCATTAGTGCACCCGACAACCTAGGACCAAAACCGGGTTGACACTAACCTAGTACTAGTTAAAGAGACAACCTAGTACCTAACCTAGGATGGTCCAAAAGGTTAGTTATGGCCCTAACAACTTAGGGGTACTTTAGTAATTACCCTAGGTTACCTAATTAATTAGTTTAGCAACTTAATTAATTAATTTAAAAGGGCTAAAACCGAAACTACAAAGGAAATTTTCAGATTTTGGTTAAGACAAGAAAGGGACAACCTAGTACCTAACCTAGGATGGTCCAAAGAGTTAGTTAAGATCCTAACGACTTAAGGGTACTTTAGTAATTATGCTAGGCTACTTGATTAATTAATTTATCTACTTAATTAATTAATTTAAAGGGGCAAAACCGAAATCACGAAGCAATTTCCAGATTTCGGTTAAAACAAGAAAAAAGACAACCTAGTACCTAACCTAGGATGGTTCAAAGGATTATTTATGGTTATAACGACTTTAGGGTACCTTAGTAATTAACCTAGGTCACTTAATTAATTAAATTAAAAATTTAATTAATTAATTTAAAGGGGTCAAACCGAAATTCTTATGCTAACCTAGTATAATTCAAGAAACATCCTAGTACTTAACCTAGGATGGTCCTAAATGGTTGATTATGGTTCCAATAACTTAGGGGTACTTTAGAACTTACCCTAGGTCCCTAAATTAATTAAATTAAGGATTTAATTAATTAATATAAAGTCAAAATGTTTACCAAAACCATAGTCAACACCAAAATTCCAGATTTTGTGTCAAGTCAACATTCTCCTATGCTTAGTCAACTTAGGAGGGGCTTTTTAGTAATTAGTTAATTTATTTATTTAATTAAATTATTAAACCCTAAGTTTTATAAGTTTATAAGACTTAGAATTACGTTCAAACTCATGGTAAAGGCGATGCAAAAATAGTAAGCAACGAACAAAAGAAAAAAAAAGCAGAAAATTTATCGATTTCTCTATGGAGATTTTTCAAGGTTTATTCAAGGTTTCATTCAAGGTGGTCTTCGTAGATTACATTCTACTTAAGGTATGGGTTTCTCTCCTGGAATTCTTTCTCCAATAGTATTTTCCTTCGAACGATTCACAAGTTCTTGAAAACTAGGGTTGTTCCCGTCGTTCTCGTCGAACTTCCCTTCCCTAGTATCCTTTTCGATATCAATGTTGAATAGGTTAGATATCATGTTGTTGGTATGTGGTGCTGTATGTTCTTAAAATATATTGTTCTTGAATGATGACTATCAAATGAACTTATGAACTTGTAATTGCGTAAAGTTAATCTTATCATGATAATTAAGGATCGATAATATGCTAAGTTAAGTCTGTGATGTGTTAAGTGAATTATGCGTCTTTGGCTGAATGTTGACTTGCTGTTGTTGTGATGTTATGTAGATGCTAAAGCCATCAAATGTTAATATGATGCTGTCCAATATGTTCTTAAAATGTGACACTAAAAGCCATAAACTAAGAATTGGCTCAAAGACATCTATGAAATCATATCTTGAATAAATTACCTATCTGGTTCCAATAAAGTTTGCTAACTCTATTTGGTCAAAATGAATATATGCTAATGGCTAGGAACTTATGTAAATGATTAAAAGATTGGCTAAGGGTTCATACATATGACAATTTAAATATGAACATACGTAAAAAAAATTGGCTTATTCCAAAAAGAATGAATTTGCTAGTCTTACATCCCAAATCTTGAACCAATACTAATCATATGTCAATTCTGGTGTAGTAAGAGTATCAAATATATATTAAGCAATTCTAAAGAAATATCAATGAATCCATAACCAAGGGCATGACATTCATTGGGACAACTCCCAACATGCTCCACAAGAATGAACTATGAACACATGAAACTCATTGAATGAAGTGTTCATCGTCCATAAACGGTTATATGAAGCTACTACACTAAAGTAAGTAAGTAACGTGAGTTATAACATAATTAGAGGGGTCTAAATTATGTAAGTGACTAGAATGGGCTGTTAAAGGAAGTGAGACAAGTCTTACTTACACCAAAGTTAATTTGTTAAAAGAATACTCACGAATGAAGGTGTTAGAATGTGTGAGACTAGTCTTATTAACACCTAAGGATGATATGTAAGGACAATTCACATTCATCAATGTAAAGTAAGGATCATATGTAAGGACAATTCACATTTCATCAATGTAAAGTAAGGATGATATGTAAGGACAATTCACATTTCATCAATGTAAAGTAAGGATGACAAGTCATCAAAAGAGTAAATAAATCTCAATCACATTCTATATGTAGGTGTAAGGACAATTCACACTTAATACATAAAGCTATGACTACCTCATGCTAGAAGCAAGCTTCGATGATGTATGAGTTGAATTTAAATAGGAACTTTAAACTGAGCACCGATAGGCTAGTTATGAGAGGTGTTGCCTTCTTTCGGGAAGTGCGGAGGTTCACGTAATTCTCATGAGATGAGACTGTCCACCAAGGTGGGTATGGGTCTCCCTAAATCTCCTAGTCTTTGAACTATGCTGCCAACATAGGGAACTAGCCAGTGGTTTTCCACCTAAGCGAGCTAGGGATGTTATGGTTTCACCTTGGCCAGTGGCTGCACCTCTTTTCGGTGTGGGGAAGACACCGGATTTCATGAGCTCACATGATCTATGTCGGTTAAATTTGAAGTTCCTCAAAGTATGAAAGATAAAGAACTGAACAATACCGAAGGTGTTTGTGCAAGACAATCAGGAGGTGAAATCAGATGCAAGTAATGACATTAGGTCATTCTTGGTCATTGCACTTCATGATCCCGATGAGAGTCTTAAACTTCATCCTAGGTATAGCTGGTGTTTACATCAGCCTACAAATGAATGAAATGAATAATGTGAAGTACGAATGAACGAATGAAGCAGACTCCGTGTTTGCTAAAGAAGGCCCTCGGGTTGAGGTCCCATATGTTGGGTTCTCACTTGAGATGTCTTAATGCTATATAAACGATTCCAAGGTCTCGTGTATATGAAATGTATAATATATAAAATATGAAAGTAATGAAATTAATGGCATAATCAATAGAGAATGGCTTATGAAATATAATGAATACTTGATGTAATGAATAACTTGTTGTAAGGATAGTCAAATTGTGTCCAATAAACTTTACAATAAGTAAAGGGCATAGATAATAATGAATCGTCATGTTATGAAAATGATAAAGCCAAATAAATTGACTTATAATGACTTTATATAATTGGCAGAAGATATTATCCAAACAAGATTGGCTTATAATGACTTCTTACATTAGGTCAATAATACACTAATAGGAATAGTCACTAAAGATTGGTTTATAAAGAATTCATGCCCGAAGTAAGCAAGATCATAAGCTTTAATGATATTCCCCAAGAACTATGAACATTAGGCAATCAACTAAAGAATGAGTATAGTCAATAAGTATTGACTTATAAATATATTCATGCCCCAAATTGTAGTTAAGTCATTTCCTTAATCTCTTGAATTACTTACTTGATTCATTCTGGGTATGGGACTACAATGAATCATTGCACTTGTAAGTAAAAAATTGTACCATGGGAGTTATTGAACTACAGAACAAGAAGAAGAAAAAGACTGAAAAATAATCTAAGTGTACAAAGAGGAGCTCTCGGCCTAAGAGGATCAAAATCTCAAATCTTCGCTCGAGTTGTTCTAAAATTATGTTGATGATACTAATGTCTTGTAATCATATAGAAAATGAGTTGTGTGCTTTGAATGCATAATACATCATATTCATACCACAATTCACAACTAACGAATTAGGAAAGTCTAATGACTAGACTCTCCAAAAATGGCATGTTGCTTAGGAAGAGATTTCATTGATCATGCATAGATTTATGTGTATGTGTGCATATATCCATACTTAGTACAAGTGGTGTACTAACCCCCTACATTTTACTATTTTATAGATGCAGGTTAAAGGACAGATTGACGACTCTTGCAAGGGTTTGGACATCAGCGTTTCTCCAGACATTTTGTAGGTCCTCTTAATTTTGAGGATGCTACAGTTTTAATCTAGCCTTATTTTTAGACATAGCTAGTGGATGTTGTCCCTAGTGTTTCTTTCGTACTTTCATTTCGACACTTTTGTAATAAGGCCGTGTTTGGCAAACGTATTTATGATATATTCTTATTCCGTTTTGAATTGATTCCTATGATAGATGGTTTTTACATTTATGTTGAGCTTAGTATATGACGAATTCATGAAATAACTATATGAAGTCTATGTATATTTCATACGTTTAAAAGTTTTAAATTTTCCGCAAATTTAACTAGATGATGTGATGAATGAAAGATGAGGCTTGTCTGCGACCTCTGAGAGGTCAACGACGCCGGTGGCGATTCGTATTCAAGAATCCGGGTCGTTACACATAAGGACATTCAAGCAATGGTCTTGAAGAAGACCTAGGGACTCTCACTAACATCTTCAAAGCCTATTGTGAAATGTCTAGATAGCATCCCATACCACCACCTAAACTTCATAGAACTTCTCTAATTCTAGTAGGTATCCCACGTGATGAGAATAGACAATAATCGGCATAGACCATGGTATCAAATCATGGAATCCGGAGTTTTAACCTACTCCGATGAGGGTGTTCTACTTTCCAAGGGTAGAACTAGGAGACATCCCATGTAGGCACATGGTTAAGGAATACGAAGGGTTTTTATGTACTCTAGTCTCATTCTAAAGTAGAGATACATTGTACTCTAGTCTCTCTCTCAAGTAGAGCTACTTCTCATAATATACTCACTCAGTGCTAGCCTTTGTTCTAATAAAGTAATTGACATTACAGGATCACATAAAGAGGTTCCATATCTAGTTCATAACCCAATCGCATTCACCCTACCAAATAGGTCCACATGGGCTACCTTACAATGGCGAAGAGGATAGCTCATCATGAATTTCCTAAGGAAGATATGATGTCATTCAATCCGATCAACCTTAAGTCCATCACTCATACAAGAAGGATACCATTACGAATCTCGACTTCAAGGTTCATAACCTTACCACTAGGTTCAAGGTTTCACATAAAGACCCTCTTAACATCATTCAAGGTCACATGTCATTCATACATTCAAGACTAAGAGACTTTAGCATCCTAAGTCAAGACATCTCATATTCAAATGCATACATGCATCAAGTAAGGGACACAAGTCTACCACACAAGACACACCATACTTTACACATAACCGTTAGCATGTCATTCTAGAAGCACATAGGCACAACCAACATCATCTTTAGGTCATCCTATCAACTACTATAACATCATCAATAAAACCATTATTGACTCATAAAGTCAAGTAGGAACAATCATGCATCAACTCTAAGACTACACATACAAAGACATAGTCATAGTCTAACATGATCACCTAACAACATCAATAGAAGAACACATACTTTCACTTAATCACAAGTAGATGAACACGATCATACTTCACATAAATCACTACACACATCATCATAGTACTTCAAGTAATTTGATGACAAGGCCATGATCATCATAATACATAAATTAACGCCGACAAGGCCACATCAATTGCAAGTAAAGCGCATTGAACTTCCACTATAAGTGGACCATACCAATCACAACATAATTAAATTCTAATTAACATATAATAAAGGGAATTTGGGCAGCGTACCACCAATCCATTTTCACCACTTCAATCCATAGATAAATCATACAATTCAATACCATAAGGCCTTTACCAATGTCCATGAACATCAATTAAATACATAAACTATAATACTCAATTAATTTAAGTCAATTCAATATAGTTTATCAATATAAGACCAATTAGAAATCAATTGAATACAATTCTTACATCATTCAATAGCCCATAGAAAACTACACTAGAATTCATAAGCATTAAGACAATATCACTTAACCCATAAAGTAGTCAAAAACTAGGGTTCATCAATTACATGGGTTCATAGGTTAATTATATTAAAATCATCTAATTAACAACAATTCAATCAATATTCAATGATTTAAAACCTTTAATGCAAGAACCCATGGATACATTTCAATTTAGAAAATTCATCTTTTAAGAAGACTTTGAAAATCACTTTGAAGATTGGATCCTTGATGAATAGAGTTTCAAGGATAAAAAACCATACCTTAATGAATTTAATCCACGAAATTTATGAATAATAACCACTCAAATATACAATCCAATCTCTTCCTTGAGTTTTTGCTTCAATGGAGTTCTAGAGAATTTCTAAGATATTTTTGGAATTTGATTTTGAAGAATGAATTCTCCTAAGTGTTTAAGTATTATAAAAAAGTTTAAAATACCCAAAGTAACCCTAAGAAACTGCCCATAGTCTTATCTGTGTGTGGGGTGAAATTACCACTTCACCCCTAGCATTACAGTAAACCTGCAAAATTGACTGTACCATCGACAACTGGCCAGTCGACGGACCGTTTGTCCACAAACGGACCATCCTAGAATCTCGCCGTTTGGTTCAGAGACTTGACATTGGGAGATTGAGATCTTTAGGATAAGTATTAACCCACGACACCCATCGACTGGCCCACGATCCATCATTTGCCTCAGTTGATTGGGGCCTGGTCTAGACAGCATTGGCTCAAGGAAAGGGTCCTTCCTCAAGGGCCCTTGGTTGGTCCTTGGGGATAGTTTCCCAGACATTTCTAACCCTAATATGTTTGTATACGATTTTAGGACCTACCACATCAATTTAATCCAAAACAAACACGTAAAACTTGACGAAATATGCCAAGACACACAAGGTCGTTTCAAGACAAACCCTTCGAACGTCATGGACCTTCTTGGACGTTTGACCTCCAAACTTCATGAAATTTAACACACTGCCTATAACACTATAATAAATCATATAAGAACCTCATTAAATCATTAAACACACATATAGGCATATAACCATACATGAGACACATAGGTGACTTAGTCGTCGAACGTCTTAGTTGTCCCTTGACGTTTCACTTCCAAATCACATAAAATTCTATACACTGCCTCAATCTCGAGACAGATGTTGTCCAAGTGGGGGAGATTGTAATACTCGAAAATGACTTAGGTGAAGCTAGAGTCCAACATGGTTTTAATGAGGGATAAGGTCCTAAATTGGTTTACAATGTGGTATT
>CM040621.1:59065109-59308415 GCA_022817965.1 Solanum lycopersicoides | reverse complement strand
CTGTAGTTGCACTTGGAAAGTTCACTTCTTGTCCCAAGGATCCTCACAATGTCCTTGGGCACTACTTTATGTACATGATCATTTTAAATGATCATGTGCTATGGTACCTAGGCTTGACACTTGGATGCCTCATACCTAATGTGTGTAAGCGAAGAAAATAAGAATTTTAGCTTAGGGTCTTCATTGCAGGTACAATTCCTAACAAGCTTGGATTGAAGCATTTGAACATCAAGGTGTATTTTAAGTTACTTGTTAATTCATAGAAATTGTCTAACACCTTTAAGCCAATATACTCTAACATGCCCAATATTACTCAATAATGAGAATTGGGATGCCTATGTACCCCAATACATATTCTTAAAACCTAATAGACTCTTCACTAGACAAGTACATTTTCTGGAATGTTACATTATCCCCCCCCTTAGGAACATTCGACCCCGAATGACACTACACATCATTTTGAATCAAAGAGGGTATTTTCGAAAAACACATCAACATACTTGAAACTTTACTCTTTGTGAATATCTGATTCACAATTTACTCTAGATGATTCACATCACTCAAAGCTTATCTGAAGCTTCATATCTGAGATTGAAGAACTTCCTTCTCAATCTCACTTTAACTCAATGCATATCACAACTCATGCGACACAAAAATCATGTCAACGCTAATACAAAAACAAACATATGAATGCAAGCATGAACTCATATTAACTCATATAGTGCAAGTCTAACACACACAGTTATGGACTTAAAATACCAAAACCGACTAATGCACTAAAATTTAGAGTTTCATAAACAAGATCATACTTAGAAAGAGTATATCTAACCTCAAGAACTGAACACGTGAGGGTAATGAGATCTAATGTCGGCCTCGGCCTCCCATGTTGCTCCCTCAACGAGGTGGTTCCTCCATAACACCTTTACGGTGGCAATCTCCTTGTTCCTCAGCTGCTTCACTTGGCGATCTAAAATTTCAACTGGAAACTCTTCATAAGAAAGGTTCTCATCGACTCCTAACCCCTCAACATAAAGGATGGATGCTGGATAACATAGACACTTTTTAAGCATCGAAACATGAAATATTGTATGAACAGAAGCCAAGTCATTTGGTAACTTCAGTTCATAGGCAACATTCCCTACTCGTTGTAAGCCCTCATAAGGACCTATATACCTCGACTCAACTTCCCTTTCTTATCAAAACTCATCACCCCTTTCATGGGTGATATATTCAGGTAGACTGGATCACCTACCTCGAATTCAAGAGCCCTGTTCCTGTTATCAGCATAGGATTTTTGACGACTGTAAGAAGTAGCCAATCTATCCCTGATCATTCTCACCTTTTCCATAGACTCATGTATGATCTCAGGGACAAGGATGGAAGACTCTCCTACCTCAAACTACCAAACTGGGGACCTACATCTTCTGCCATACAGTGCTTCCAAAGGTGCCATCCCAATACTGGAATGGTAGCTATTATCATAAGAGAACTCAATTAGTGGCAAGTGATCATTCCAACTCCCCTTGAAGTCAATAACACATGCTCTCAGCATGTCTTTAAGGGTATGAATGGTACGCTCTGCTTGTCCATCCGTCTGAGGATGAAAAGCAGTACTGAGCTTCACCTGTGTACCCAAGCTCTTTTGTAAAGATCTCCAAAAGTGAGAAGTGAACTGGGCTCCCCTATCCGAAATGATAGATAAAGGGATCCCATGCCACCTCACTATCTCATCAATATACAGCTTGGCATAATCTTCGGCCCTGTAAGTAGACTTCACAGGAATGAAGTGAGCAGACTTATTCATCCTATCCACAATGACCCAAATGGAATCATACAGTTTTCTGGTCCTGGGCAGACCAACGACAAAGTCCATATTAATAGCCTCCCACTTCCATGTTGGGATCTCAATCGACTGGGTAAGACCTCCAGGCTTAAGGTGTTCGGCCTTAACCTGGTTGCAATTGGGGCACTCCACCACAAACTTAGAAATATCTCTCTTCATACCTTCGCACCAATAGATCTCCTTGAGATCATGATACATCTTGGTGGAACCTGGATGAATGGAATACCTGGAGCCATGAGTATCTGCAATAATATTAGGTCTCAGATTATCAATATTGGGCACACACAATCTGCCCTGGTATCTAAGCACACCATCCCCCCCTAGGGAGAATGATTCATTCAGCTTACTCAACACTGATTCTTTCAACTCCATGAGTACTAGGTCAAGATGCTGCTTAGCTTTAACATCTACAACAAATGAGGATTCAAAAGTGGAATGAACTGAAACACCCCCACTTGGTGTATTTACCAGCCGAAAACCTAACCTAGATTATTGGTGTACCTCTTTAACCAGCTCCTTCTTCTCATCATCAATATGAGACACACTGCCCATGCTCAATCGGCTCAAAGCATCGGCCACTACATTGGCCTTACCTGGGTGATAGTGGACACTCATGTCATAATCCTTGAGCAGCTCTAGCCATCTTCTCTGACGAAGATTCAATTCTCTCTGTGTAAAAACATACTGAAGACTTTTATGGTCAGTAAATACATCAACATGTACACCATATAAGTAATGTCTCCAAAGTTTTAACGCAAATACCACACAGCTAACTCAAGATCATGGGTAGGGTAATTCTTCTCGTGGATTTTCAACTGTCTTGATGCATATGCAATCACCTTGCCATCCTGCATAAGAACACATCCCAAACCTACTCGGAAGCATCACAGTACACCACATACCCTTCACCACTCCTCGGCAATGTGAGAACTGGGGCTGAAGTGAGTCGGTCTTTGAGCTCTTGGAAGCTCTTTTCACAAGTTTCAGACCACTCAAACTTCGCCTTCTTCTTTGTTAAAGTGTCAATGGAGCAGCAATAGCGGAAAAGCCCTCAACAAACCTGCGATAGTAAGCCAAACCCAAGAAACTCCGGATGTCTGTAGGAGTGAGGGGTCTCGGCCAGTTCTTTACTGACTCAATCTTTTTGGATCAACCTCTACACCCTGGTCGGACACAACATGACCAAGGAAGGTCACTAATCTCAGCCAAAACTCACATTTGCTGAATTTTGCATACATCTGATGTTCTCTGAGTACTTGCAATGTTATTCTTAAATGTTGTTCATGCTCTTCTCTGGTCTTAGAGTATATGGGGATATTATCTATGAATACTATGACAAAAGAATCAAGGTATTCACGAAAGACCCTATTCATAAGGTCCATAAACGCGGTTGGTGCATTAGTTAGACCAAATGACATGACAAGAAACTCGTAATGACCGTACCTAGTACGGAAGGTAGTCTTAGGAATGTCGTCTTGTCTCACTCTAAGTTGGTGATACCCTGACCGGAGATCTATTTTAGAAAAGAAACTTGAACCTTGGAGCTGATCAAATAGATCATCAATTCTGGGAATAGGGTATTTGTTCTTTATAGTGACTTTGTTGAGTTGCCGATAATCGATACACATTCTAAGGGTTCCATCCTTTTTCTTAATGAACAACACTGGAGCATCCATGGGGATATGCTCGGATGGATGAAGCCCTTATCAAGTAGATCTTTTAACTGCAACTTCAACTCTTTGAGTTCGGCTGAAGCCACTCTATAGGGAGAAATGAAAATTGGTTCGGTGTTGGGATCTAAGTCAACACCAAAGTCAATTTCGCATTCAGGAGGGATTTTTGGTAAATCCTCTGGAAAGACATCTTGAAACTCATTCACTATGAACACAGAGTCTATGGAAGGAACTTCATGTTCTAAGTCATTGACTCTGACTAAGTGGTATAAATACCCCTTAGATAACATCTTATTGGCTTTAAGATGGGAAACTATTTGGCCTGTTGGATTTGAACTACTCCGTTCGCATTCCAGCTCTAACTCATTAGGAAACTGAAACCTTAATACCCTGTTTCTACAGTCTATGGTAGCATAGCATTTATGGAGCCAATACATACCCAAAATTATATCAAAGTCAAGCATGGTTAATTTTATTAGGTCAGCACATGTAACTCTATCAAGAATAGTTATTGGGCAATCTCTATATACTCTTTCAGCTCTAATGTTGTCTCATATGGGAGTACTAACTAGAAAAGGTTCATGCAAGATCTCAGGAAGCAAGTCAAATTTACTAGCTACTAAAGAAATAACAAAAGACAAGGTGGATCCTGGATCTAACAATGCATACACAGGAAAAGAAAAGACGTGCAACGTACCAGTGACCACATCAACTGACTTCTCCTGCTCCTCTCTACCTTTCAAAGCATAGAACATGTTCCTCTTTGGAGGTTCGACTGCATCAGTAGCATTAGGCCGAGGCTGAGTATCTTTCTTGGCCTGATTCTTCACATGTGGGCAGTCCCTGAACATATGCCCACTTTTTCCGCACCCATAGCAGACATTAGAACCTACCATGCACTCACCTCCATGCAAACAACCACAATTACCACACGACTTTCTGTCACACTGGGCATTTCTATCATTGCCCTTCTTGGGGCCAGACTTTCCCCCTTTGGCATTAGTGTTCCTGGAAGGAGTAGGATTACCTGAGTGCTAGTGCTCCTTCTTGAACTTAGGCCTGTCCTGCACTCCAAACGAACTCCTACCAGTGCTAGAACCAGCCTGATCCGAGGGCCTAGGCTTCTTGCCTTCTCGGCCTCTCTTCCTCCGACGACTCTCCTCCACCTGCTGTGCATGTACTATTCTCCTAGAAAGGTACATGTTATCATGCAACATGGCTTCCCGACGTTCCTCCTCCAGATCCTCTGATACACCAGTAACAAACCTTCTCATCTCATCCCTACTATTGGACACCAGGGAAGAAACATATTTGGAAAGTTTAACAAACTTCAAGGAGTATTCCTTGTCTGACATACCTCCCTGACGTAGGTTGATGAACTCCTCAACCTTAGCCTCTCTCTGCTCTATGGGAAAGAACCTCTCTAGGAATGAAGTCTTGAGAATGTCCCAAGTGATGGGGACTTCTCCTGGTGCTCGGCCATCTACCCACATCTTGTACCATACCTGAGCCACATCTTGAGCTGATATGCAGCCAAATCAGCCTTCTCCTCTTCATTAACACCCATAGCACAGAGAATCTTACGGACCTCGTCCACAAACTCCTTGGGATCCTCATTGGTTCTGGACTCGAAGTATACTGGAGGTTTCATCATTGTAAATCTCTCAGTCTGCTAGCCATGGTGCTCGCATGTGGGTTCTCCCTGGGAGAACCCTCTCTAGTGGCTTGGGCTGTGATAGCATGTGCCTAAGCAGTGATGGCTTGGGCCATCTGAACTAGCGCTGCTCTCACTTCTCCATCCGTCAACGCATCTGGGTTGACAGGCACTTGCACTCCAGCATCTGGGCTTGAGGAGGAGCTTGGTTTCGCCCAGCAGCTGCTTCTCCAACTCTCCTGCCTACGTTTCTTCTTGTGTTCATTTTTTCTATTCGCACACAAGGAAGTTAGATGCTAGAATGATACAAAATGTCAAAACTCTACACAGCACGATAAAGAGTAGAAGAAGGGAAGATTCTTAACATCACTAAGTCTCTAAGTAATTTAACCTCATGCTCTGATACCAAGTTTTTCACACCCGGTTCCTAGACCCTAGATGAGATCGGCATCGTTAACCTCTCAGAGGTCGCAGATAAGCCTCTTCTTAGCTTTCATCACAATCATACAGTTAAATTTAGCGGAAAATTTAAAACTTTTTAAATTTACTGAAGTGTACTTAGACTTCATATAATTCTTGCATAAGAGTGATATACTAACAGTTCAAAATAAACAACCATCTATTAACAGATTGAACAACTGAAATGAAGAATTCATAATATCATTAATAGTTGCCAAACTGGCCTTTATACAAAAGCTTGAACAAATGTTTGAAAGGAAACGCTAGGGACAACATCCACTAGCTATGTCTAATCTACTAAGGCTAGAGAATAAAGCGTAGGCATCCTCGAACTCAAGAGGACCTACCAAAGTCTGGAGGTACTAGTCCAAACAGCTTCAACTGATCTTCAATCTTCTTAAAGGACATGCACCTATAAAAATAGTAATTGTATATGGGTTAGTACACACTTGTACTAAGTATGGGTGTCTGCACATAAAAACATAAGGACTATGCATGATCAAGGAAAGCTCTTCCTATAGCAACATGTCATTTTTGGAAAGTGAAGTCACTTCACTTTCCTAATTCGTTATTTATGAATCATGCTATGAATATGACATATTTTCATGCATTTAAAGCACACAACTCATTTTTTATATGAACATAAGCCCTTGAAATCATGAACATAATTTTAGAACAACTCAAGCAAAATTTAATATTTTTGTTCCCCTTAAGCCGAGAGCTCCCTCTCCCAGACTTAGTTTATTTTTCAGTCTTTTCTTCTTTTTGTTGTGTAGTTCACTGATCTTCTTTGATCCTATGTTTTACTTACAAGTGCAATGATTCATTGTAGTCCCATTGCTACAATGAATCAAGTAAGTAACCCAAAATACTAAAGAAATGATTTGACAACCCTACTCACAAGTTGTTTATTCCATTCTTGTTAAATTGGGCATGAAGTCTTTATAAGCCAATCTTTATTGGTTATGCCCATTCTTTGATCATTTGCACAAATAATAATTGTATAATATAAAGATGCTGGGGCATATATTCATCCAATTGATGAGTCATTATGTTTTGCTCCCTTTATTGGCATAAGCCAATAACTGTTAAAACTTCATTCTTATCAAACACTGATGATTTGATATTCTTATGATTTTGCTTACTTAGTTCACTTTGAACTTACATTTCTTCTTCTTTGATCTCATGTTCACTTTGAACATGCTAGGTTGACTTAGGATATTCTTTTAAGACTTCCATTGGGATCTTTCTCTGCAATGACTAAGAAGGACTTACATCATTACTTAGTCTAACCTCACCCTTTGGTCATCCTATCCGAACACCCCTCATCTTCCTAGTTCTTTCTTTCTTTATTTCTTACTTTCTTAAAGAAATCTTGAGCATTTAACCTACATAGATCATGTGAGCTAACATGAAATCCAGTGTCTTCCCCACACCGAAAAGAGGTGGTTTACCGGCCAAACTGAAACCGAATACTTCCTAGCTTTCTTAGGTGGATCCACTAGCTAGTAACCTATGCTGACGACATAGTTCAAAGACTAGGAACTTTGGAGACCCTTATCCACCTTGGTGGTAGTATCATCTCATGAGGCTTACATGTGCTTGCACAAGCTCATTACCAGTCTATCGGTGCATAGCTCAATTTATTATACTTTACAACTTTTAGAGTTGACTCATACATTATGGAAGCTTGTTTCTAGTATGAGGTATGCTTAGCTCAATGGCTGACTTGTCATCCCTTTCTATACTTGATGAATGTGAACTTAAATCTTACATTATCATCATGGTGTTAATGAGACTTGTCTCACAATTTCTAAAACCCTCTTATGTGAGTATCTTCAACATAATTGCTTAGGTACAAGTGAGACTTGTCTCACTTCCTTTAACACCTCATTGTAGGTCAATTTTATAACTCATAAGCTTTTAGTTATTTCATTACTCACCTTATATTGTTCAATGTTATTTGGTAGTCTTGTACCATTCTTTATGAAAGTGATAAGAACTTATTCAATGTTCTACTATGTTCACAAGTTCATTTAGATAGGGTATGTTGGGACTTTTCCCAATCATTGGCATACCCTAGGTTATGAGTTCATTGTGTTACATGTTGTCAAGTCAATCTTTAACATGTATTTGCCCTTACAAGAAACATCATAATTTACATTGGCCATATAAGATTGGTATGACTTAGTCATTGGCCAATTGTATTACATATTTTGGAAATAATATTGCTGGCCAATTTATTGGCATAAACCAAACTTTCACTAAAATTTTTCATGATATTATCATTAGCCAAGTCAATTAACTTCACGTCTATACTATAGAAATCTGATCGTTTTAAGCAAGCCAACTTTTAACCTTTGATTAGCCTATAAGAACAATTCAGTGCTTAGTTTGGCCAAGCTATAAAATTGATTTGGCATTGAAGATTCATTAACTAGCTTTGATTCTCATTCTTATTTCTTCTTGGAAACATTGCATTCCAAACACTTACAAACATATCTAATGTAAACACACACAGTAATCGAAACCTTCATTCCTTTCAACAGTAAACTGAATTTCATAAACGACTTATAACAATTTCATCTTCTCAAACACAATTAGGCATTACAACATTCCTTATCTCATGTAAATGACACTCTAATCATACGGATCTAACCTATAAGTCTCATTCGACATTATTAAATCACATAAACCTACACATAATGATCAGTTAGCACCACATACCAAAAACATGCTCGAGATTTGCATTATACATACTACTAGAAACGGAAATAGGGACAACTAGGGAGATGAACATTCGACAATTTCATTGGGAACAACCCTAGTTTTGGTTTTCTTGATTCTAAACGTTTTAAAAGCCTCCTGGGGAAAGGAATCTAAGAGACAAAACCAATAACTTACTATAGAATTGAATCTACGAAGATCACCCTGTTCTTTGCACGAAAATCTTGAAGAATTGCCTTGAAATCTCCTAAGGAGAACCGAGAGTATTTTTCTGTTTTTCTTACGTTTGTTTACTGTTTTTCGGTCGTGGGTTTTCGACTAGATAAACGTGAGTCTAGGTCTTAGGAACTGAATATTGAATAATTCAACTTAGGCTAATTAACTTAAATAAATAATTCAATTAGCTAAACACCCCTCCTAAATTGACTAAAAATAGGAGAGCATTTGACTTAGCCAAATTCTGAAAATTTGCTAAGGGTCTCGGGTTTGACAATGAATTTAAATTATTTAATTAAGTTGCTATTTTAATTAATAAAGTGACCTAGGGTCATAAATAAAGTACCCCTAAGTCAGTAGGACCATAACCAACCCCTTTGGACCATCCTAGGTTAGTACTAGGATGTTTCTTCAGATAGCTACTCGGCTAGTGTCACCCGGTTAGGTCCTAGGATTTTGGGCACACTAGTTAGTTTATTATAGTTAGTACTAGGTTAGTTAGCTAGTTAGATAAGTTAGTTAGAGCCTAGGATTGGTTAGAAAGCTCGGCCCCACGTGGCTTGACCCAACGCGTGCCGGCCCCCTAACCGCCCTAACCGAATCGTCTGGGCTTGGTCGCTTGGTCTCTCGGCCGGTAGCACATGTGCTTGCACATGTGTTGCCGTGCACTTTCCTAACCGTGCACTCTGTAGTTGAACTTGGAAAGTACACTTCTTGTCCCAAGGATCATCACTATGTCCTTGGGCACTGCTTAATCTACATGATCATTTTAAATGATCATGTGCTATGGTACTAGGCTTGACACTTGGATGCCTCGTACCTAATGTGTGTAAGCGAAGAAAATAAGAATTTTAGCTTAGGGTTTCATTGTAGGTACAATTCCTAACAAGCTTGGATTGGAGCATTTGAACATCAATGTGTATTTTAAGTTACTTGTTAATACATAGAAATTGACTAACACCTTTAAGCCAATATTCTCTAACATGCCCAATATTACTCAATATTGCGCATTGGGATGCCTATGTCCCGCAATACATATTCTTAAAACCTAATAGACTCTTCACTAGACAAGTACATTTTCTAGAATGTTCCATTAAGCATGTTTTGAAAATTCTAACTTACATGAAAAAGAATTTTTGACCAAATTCATGTTCTCTCGTGTTGATTGTGCATCTTGATGTATAAATTTTGCATTAGACTTCATGAGACAAGGTAAGGAGAATGTTTGATGTCACTTTTATGTGTGGTGTTTTAAACCATCAATGAGAAATTGAGTCTCTTAAAATGAAAAAATGATGAGTCTCTTGAAATGCCATTTAGACTTTAATAATGTCACATCCGGGTTTACCCACAAGACGTAACCGACGTCGTCGTCCTGTTTGAGGACTAAGACTAGACCCTTAATTATCATCATCGCATTAACAAGTCAAAAAGTACGGAAAATTAAAACTTTTAACTTTAACTAATTGGAGGTTTACATAGACCTCTACATACACGTAATAGTATTATTATCAAATATACATAGACCCTTCGTATAAGAAGATTACTTAGTCTTCTACTTTTATTTCATATACATATATATATCAGATAAAATTAGATTCATAAAATCCGTCTCATATCATAACAATCTAGAATGACAATATCAAATGGGCATAGACCTACAACAATAAAAGTAAGCCACATATAGGCTTTATACAACTTGTCTTCAAATGAAAAGATAGATTCAACATAAGTGTCTTAATATCTAAGCAAATCCATAGGTAGAATATCGGCATCATCCTCGGGAAAATGAGTACCTACCACTTGAATTATAAGAGCATCCAAGCCTCCTTCTCAATCGCCTCGAATCAAATCTCAACGACCGGAACCTAAATTGTTTGGGAAAAAGGGAGAAAATGGGGTTAGTACGCCACATGTACTAAGTATGAGACCGTATGCACGAATAACAATCAAACATGCTAAAAAGGGACATTTAGTTAAATCATGCCATTTTACCTCTTTATGCACAATCAACAAGCTATACTAATCATTTAGTCATGTTCAATCAAATCAAGCAACTATATGCATATCACATACTGGAACCCATAATCTCATATAACCCTATCATAAAGTAATCATATCACAAGCATGAATGAGAGTTTATCATTAAATAGTAAAACAAGACAACCAATCATAATTCTTATAAAGCCACAAGTGCAATGACCAAGCAAAACCCTATAACCCTACTTAATCAAGTAACCAAATAAGAATCATAAATAGTAACTCACTTCACATAATATAACCTTTAATACACATAAGTTCATACTTTAACAATAAAGAGCATTTACATATTCATAAGCATTAAAATCATCATATAAGGTCATCTATCTTTATCATCATTTACAAACATAATATTGACCTCCTAAAGCTCCTATCTTGGCAAACTAGTGCAAGGCATAAGTATAGTCCCCTACCCCTACCTAAGCTAAGTCAAACCTCTCAAATCGCTTTAGTTAGTCTATACATCATTACTTTATTTTAGTTTAGGGAACATTTGCCTTAACCGACATAGATCACATGAGCTAATGTGGAATCCAGTGTTGTAAAACCTTACACCGATGGAAGGTGATCTACCGGCCAAGGTAAAACCTAACATAAACGTAGCTTTCTAGGTGGATCTACTAGCTAGTCTTCCTATGGGGGCAACATAGTTCAAGAACTAAGAGATAGGTGATTCCCTCTACATACCACTTGGTAATTGGGGCCTCATATCATGGGAATCAATTAAATGAGTATCCCTCAATGGAGAGTCAACATCACATATTGAACTAAAGGGTAACACTTCCTTTATTGGAAAGCCATCACCTCCCATTGTCAAGTTCACTCGGTGCTAAGCGAAGTCCCTTATTGAAATTTCATTAATCTTTATTCATCTTTCATAACTTAGTTTAGGTCATAGGGTCTAGCCCTTGTATAATCATCATCATAATAGCTCAATAGGAATTGCATGAGTATAATCCTTTAATCACAATTCTCATAAGTAAGGTTAACACGTTACATACTATTTCATAGTAAGGACACATTGGTAACCACCATCATCCCTACAACTTCACATCTTAATCAACCTCACAACCAATAAGCAAGACATTTCAATTCAATATCATACCACCCTATTAATCCTTAACAATATGTATTCCAAGACAATCATCATGACTAAATCACAACTAACCATAATTGAAATAAAGGATAGGAACCACAGGACTTACCAAGTCTTCTTCACAATTCATCATTGTCAAGGTTTTACCATCAACCCTTAGTTCAACTCAATTAGGTCATCAACTCACCATAATTCAATAACCAATGTAATCACAAGTGTAGAAGAATCACTACATCATAATTCAATATTAGATCAAAGCTTAGGATTAAGTCAATTCATCATACCCTAGATCCCCTATCAAGAACTAGTATGAAAGAACATACATCATCCTAATTCAATCATAATTTACATAACAACATCATCTAGTAGTAATTCAACCCTTAATCAAGCCAATTGAATAACCAATCAACAATGTAAGTCAAGATCATGACGTAGGGTTAGGGACTTAGGATCACATTCTTCAGTTTAGTCAAGACCATCAAAATTACCACAACCAATTTAGAATACATGTTCATATAGTCAATATAACCTAAAGAACACATCAACAACTCAATTCATAATTTCAAATTCGTAATTGGATGAAACCCATTTGAAAACTCAAGATTTGAAAACACTTTGAATAAACCCTTTGAGGAAAGAGGTCGCAAAGGTGAATAGATTCCATACCTTAATGTTTTGACAAAGATTTGAAGATGAATTCGTCCCTTTCCAGACCCCAAAGCCCTTCCTTAGCTAGTCTCCAATGGTGTCTTCCAATAGAGAGAGAAAGAAGAGAGAATATAGAGAGTTTGCGTTTTTGAGTTCTAATTAGTTTAATTGGTGTTGGGGCTTTTATATGGGATTTAAGTTAGTTAATTAGTTTCCCCTTAATCCCTAACTAATCCCTAAATCATTAATTAGTTAGTTGATTTCATATTAAAAACGTGCAGCAACTCAAGACCCTCACAGATTAAACCCCGTTGACGGGCCGTCTGTGAGTCTACGGAGCTCACCCCTTCTCATCCTTCACATCCGTCGATGAGTTCAGAGACTGTGCAGGAGAGGGAATTCTTCACCATGGCTAAATGTGGGGCAATGGTGGCATTCACGCCCCGTTTATCCACACATGGGCCGTCTCTTGCTCCATCGATGCACACTGCTTCAAAAGTTAGGATCCTCCTCAAGGGCCCTTGGTCGGTCCTTGGGGAGTCGTACCCGGACGTTTCAACCTTGAAACATCTATAACATGAGTTCCACACATTTTTACCAAATATTGTTAATTTCCGACTCTTAAAAACTAGCCAAATAGGCCAACACACTAGCACCTCCTTGAACCAACTTTCGGACATCATGGACGTTCTTGGATGTTTTGGTTCTCAAACTTCCTAAATGACCTATATTCATTAAACTAACCTTAAAAACAGTGTCTAGACTTCCCGACACCTATGTTAGGCTTAACTAAACGTCTTGCATTTTCAAAATGTTACATTATCCCCCCCTTAGGAACATTCGTCCCCGAATGACACTAAAATTCTCTTCAAGGAAGAAATAGACTGAAGACTAGCAGCCCAACCAACATCATTTCAATCAAGGCAATTCAAAGCTTCAATTACCAAATATGAGACTCAACATTACTTCATGAGGTACTTACTTCTCACAACAACCATATGAGCTCAACATGACACACATGAGTCAATTAGAATCAAGTTCAACTTATCAACATGATACACAACATTTCATAAAGACTCAACATGTCAAAATGCACAACATGACTCAAAACAAGGCAAAAGCAAAAATTTCAAATTTTAAAGCAAATCACTGTAACTTTAATGCCACAATTTCAAAAATGCTATTTTTGCAAATCTTCACCCAAACTTCAAGAGGCTTCAATTTCTAATCATATTCACATTATTAAAAAGAATGACTAACCTCAATTATCAAAAAGATGAGGGTAACGGGACTTCATGTCGGCCTCGGCCTCCCATGTTGCACCCTCAACTAGGTGATTTTTCCATAATACTTTTACGGAAACTACCTCTTTGTTCCTCAATCTCTTTACTTGCCTATCAAGAATTTGGACTGGAACCTCCTCATAAGAGAGGTTATCCTCGACACCGAGACCCTCAATAGGAAGAATGGATTCGCGATCCCCGATACACTTTTTCAACATAGAAACATGGGAAACCGGATGAACCGATGCGAATTCACTAGGCAACCTCAACTCATAGGCAAACTTACCAACCCTTTGCAAGATTCCATAGGGGCCCACATAACGAGGGCTCAACTTCCCCTTCTTGCCAAATCTAACAACCCCCTTCACAGGCAAAAATTTTAAATACACCTTATCACCTTCTTCAAACTCAATATCCCTCCTCCTATTATCGGCATAGGACTTTTGACGACTATTGGCCGTTTGCAAGCAATTTCTTATAACATGAACTTTTTCCAAAGTCTTATAAATCAAATCGGGACCAAGAATTGAAGAATCACCGACTTCAAACCACCCAATAAGAGACCTACACCTCTTACCATAGAAGGCTTCATAGGGAGCCATGGAGATGGACGAATGGGAACTATTATTATAAGCAAACTCTACCAAGGGCACGTACTTATCCCAACTCTCTTTAAAGTCGATGACACAAGCTCTAAGCATATCCTCAAGGGTTGAATAGTACGTTCTGCTTGACCATCCGTTTGGGGATGAAAAGGTGTACTCAACTTCACCTTAGTACCCAACCCTTTTTTAAACGACCTCCAAAACCTAGATGTGAATTGTCCACTCCTATCCGATATGATGGATAACGGAATACCATGGCGACACACAATCTCATCTATGAAGATCTTATCATAATCCTCCGTCGAATAAGTAGACTTGATGTGAATAAAGTGCGCGGACTTGGTCAACCTATCAACCACCACCCATATGGAGTCATATTGCTTTTGGGTATTGGGAAAACCTACCACAAAATCCATATTGATGTCTTCCCACTTCCAAGTAGGAATTTAGATCTCTTGTAGTAAGCCTTTCGGTTTTAGATGTTCGGCTTTGACTTGTTGGATATTTGCACACTTAGCGACAAATTCCGCTATGTACCTTTTCAAACCTTCCCACCAATACACCTTCCTAAGGTCATGGTACATTTTTGTTGACCCCGGATAAATGGAATAGTGGGACCTGTGAGCTTCTTCAAGGATACGATTTCTCAAATCATCAATATTAGGAACACATAATCGCCCTTGATATCTCAATACACCATCTTCCCCTAAGGAGAAAGACTCATTTAATTTGCCAAGAACCGATTCTTTCAACTCCATTAATGGTTTATCAAGGTGTTGTTTGGACTTTACCTCAACAACCAAAGATGACTCGGAGTTATGATGGACCATCACACTACCATTTGAAGAACCTTCCAATCTCACACCTAACCTAGCCAACCTGTGAACCTCTTTCACTAGGTCCTTTTTGGCTTCGTCAACGTGAGACACACTACCCATAGACAAAAGGCTTTGAGCATCTGCTACCACATTCGCTTTGCCAAGGTGATAGAGAACACTCATATCATAGTCTTTCAATAACTCAATCCATCTTCTTTGTCGAAGATTCAACTCTTTTTGAGTAAACACATATTGGAGACTTTTATGATCGATGAACACATCAACATGGACACCATATAAATAATGCCTCCAAAATTTTAAAGCAAACACCACGCCCGCTAACTCAAGATCATGAGTGGGATAGTTCCTCTCATGCACCTTCAGTTGCCTATAAGCATAGGAAATAACCTTCTCATGTTGCATAAGCACACACCCCAAACCCACACGAAATGCATCACAATAAACCACAAAGCCTTTTGTACCCTCCGGTAAGGTCAACACCGGAGCGGAAGTAAACCTATCCTTCAAGATTTGGAAGCTCCTTTCACATCCTTTTGACCACTCAAACTTCTTACTCTTTTGGGTAAAAGTAGTCAAAGGAGATGCAATGGAGTCAAAACTATCCACAAACCTCCCATAATAACCCGCAAGACCCAAAAAATTCCTAATGTCGGTTGAAGTCAATGGTCTCAGCCAATCTCACCGCCTCCTTTTTCCTTGGATCAACCTCAACTCCCTCACTAGAGATGATGTGACCAAGAAATGCCACCGACCTCAACCAAAACTCACATTTTCTATATTTGGCAAACAATTGATGCTCTTTAAGGGTTTGCAATACCACCCCCAAATGACCCATGTGATCACTCTCATTTTTTGAGTATACCAAGATGTCATCAATAAACACAATAACAAAAGAATCTATGTGAGTATACCAAGATGTCATCAATAAACACAATGACAAAAAAATCTATGTAACTTCGAAACACCCTATTCATTAGGTCCATAAACGCCGCCGGAGTATTAGTGAGAACAAAAGACATAACAAGGAATTCATAGTGGCCATATCGAGTCCGAAAAGCTGTCTTTGGTACATCCTCACCTCTCACCCTCAATTGGTGATACCCCGACCTCAAATCAATTTTTGAAAAGTAGCTTGCCCTTTGGAGTTGATCAAATAAATCGTCAATCCGTGGGAGAGGATACTTGTTCTTAATTGTGACCTTGTTGAGTTGGCAATAATCTATACGCATTCTCAAGGACCCATCTTTCTTCTTCACAAATAAGACCGGAGCACCCCATAGAGATATACTAGGCCTTATGAAGCCCTTGTCTAGCAAATCTTTAAGTTGTGCCTTCAATTCCTTCAACTCTGTTGGAGCCATTCTATAAGGAGGAATCAAAATGGGGTTTGTTTCCGGTAGCAAATCGATACCAAAATCAATTTCTCATTCGGGAGGAATACCGGGAAGGTCATTAGGGAAGACCTCCGGAAATTCACTCACTACGGGGACCGACTCAATTGGAGGAATTTCATAGTCAAGATCCTGGACTCTCACTATATGATATAGAAAGCCCTTAGAGATCATTTTGAAGGCCTTTAAACAAGAAATTATGCGACCTCTAGGAATAGAACTTCCCCTCTTCCACTCAACAACGGGTTCATTTGGAAAATTAAACCTCTCTATCCTTGTCCTACAATAAATAGTGGCAAAACAAGAATGCAACCAATCCATACCCAAAATAATATCAAAATCAAGCATAGCTAGTTCAACTAGATCAACATTAGAAACTCTATTGGGCAACATGATAGGACAATTTCTATATACCCTCTTTGCAACCACCGACTCACCCACCGGTGTATACACTAAGAAAGGCTCATGCAAGATATCAGGTAAAGTATCAAACTTTTAGCTACAAGGGGTGAAACGAAAGACAAAGTAGCACCCGGATCAAGTAAAGCATAAGCATCAATAGAAAAGACTTGTAACATATCAGTCACCACATCGGGAGAGGTCTCTTGCTCACTCCTAGTACGAAGATCATAGAATCAGTTCTTCTTTGGAGCATCACTAAAACCACTTGCTTGACCATTTTTCTCTTGCCCCTTCATATTAGGACAATCTCGAACCTTGTAGCCACTCTTTCCACAACCAAAACACTTGCCCGTTCCAACCAAACACTCACCGAAATGACCCTTTCCACACTTGGCACCTGTAGGCTTCTCATTGGGTGAGTTCCCACTCTTCCCCTTTTGAGATCTAGGTTTAGCCACCTTGTCATCACGAGACTTTGGGAACTTTGATGGAACTTGATTAGAGAACCTCTTTTTGAACCTAGGCTTGTCTTGAATTTCAAGCCTACTCTTGGAAGAACCACCTTCAAGGGACGTTTCCCTCTTAGCATCCCTAGTCTTCCTCCTAGCCCGTGCCTCCTCAACTTGTCTAGCATGCACCATAAGCCGAGAGATGTTCATATTGTCATGAAGCATGACCAAATGACACTCCTCTTGTAAATCATCCAACACTCCCGTGACAAAGCGGCTCATCTCATCTCTAGGATCGGAAACCAAAGAAGAAGCATATTTGAACAATTAAGTAAATTTCATAGAATACTCAAGAACACTCATACCTTCTTGACGAAGGTTGATGAAGTCCACAACTTTGGCCTTCCTCATCTCTCTAGGGAAAAACCTATCAAGAAATGCCTTCTTGAAGATCTCCAAAGTTACCGGTCAACCCCGAAGAGGTCGATTATCCCTCCATTGCACATACCATGTTTGAGGCACATCCTTGAGTTGATATGTGGCCAACACGGCCTTCTCACGAGTTCTTAACCCCATGGCAAAGAGTATCTTATAAACCTCATCTATGAACTCTTGGGGGTCTTCATCCACCCTAGACCCATGGAAAATAGAAGGGTTCATTCGAGTGAAGTCCCTCAAATAAGATGCCATGGTAGAGACTTGTAGATTGGGTCGTGGTGCAACCTCCCAATTAGCTTGGGCCGTCATAGCTTGAACTTGAGAGTGGCGGCTTGGGATTGAGAAGTAATGGTTTGGTCCATTTGAAGAAGGGCAACCCTTATCTCTCCATCCGACAAAGATTGAGGGTTGGCCGGAGCTTGTTCAACATCAACCTCCTCTTCAAGTGGAGGGTCTTGATCAACACGGGGAGGAGCAATCTCCTCCTCAAGCCTTCTTGACGCATTCCTCCGAGTATTCATTTCCTATAAACAAAGTACAAGGTTTAGGTGAAAGCAATTACTAGTTACTCAAGAGGCATGACATTGGATTTCCAAGAGAGAGAGATATCCTAAGCATCATAGAGATTCCTATTCATAAGTGTGGCACGCTTAACAATTATGAGTACGAATCTACATAGACATGGTTGGGAGAGACATCGTTATCAAGGATATTTAACCTCATGCTCTGATACCAAGTTTGTCACATCCGGGTTTACCCCCAGACGTAATCGTCGTCGTCGTCCTGTTTGAGGACTAAGACTAGCCCCTTAATTATCATCATCGCATTAGCAAGTCAAAAAGTACAGAAAATTCAAAACTTTTAACTTTAAGTAATTGGAGGTTTACATAGACCTCTATATACACGTAATAGTATTATTATCGAGTATACAAAGATCCTTCGTATAAGAAGATTACTTAGTCTTCTACTTTTATTTCACATATATATATATATATATATATAAGATAAAATTAGAGTCATAAAATTCATCTCATCTCATAACCATCTAGAATGACAATATCAAATGGGCATAGACCTACAACAAAAAAAGTAAGCCACATATATGCTTTATACAACTTGTCTTCAAATGAAAAGATAGAGTCAACATAAGTGTCTTAATATCTAAGCAAATCCATAGGTAGAATATCCGCATCATCCTCGGGAAAATGAGGACCTACCACTTGGATGATAAGAGTATCCAAGCCTCCTTCTCAATCGCCTCGAACAAAACCTCAATGACCGGAACCTAAATTGTTTGGGAAAAAGGGAGAAAATGGGGTTAGTACGCCACATGTACTACGTATGAGACCATATGCACGTATAACAACCAAACATGCTAAAAAGGGACATTTAGTTAAATCATGCCATTTTACCTCTTTATGCACAATCAACAAGCTATACTAATCATTTAGTCATGTTCAATCAAATCAAGAAACTATATGCATATCACATACTTGAACCCATAATCTCATATAACCCTATCATAAAGTAATCATATCACAAGCATGAATAAGAGTTTATCATGTAAATAGTAAAGCAAGACAACCAATCATAATCCTTATAAAGCCATAAGTGCAATGACCAAGCAAAGCCCCATAACCCTACTTAATCAAGTAATCAAATAAGAATCATAAATAGTAACTCACTTCACATAATATAACCTTTAATACACATAAGTTCATACTTTAACAATAAAGACCATTTACATATTCATACGCATTAAAATCATCATATAAGGTCATCTATCTTTATCATCATTTACAAACATAATATTGACCTCCTAAAGCTCCTATCATGGCAAACTAGTGCAAGGCATAAGTATAGTCCCATACCCCTACCTAAGCTAAGTCAAACCTCTCAAGTCACTTTAGTTAGTCTATACATCATTACTTCATTTTAGTTTAGGGAATACTTGCCTTAACCGACATAGATCACATGAGCTAATGTGGAATCCGGTGTTGTAAAATCTTACACCGATGGAAGGTGGTCTACCAGCCAAGGTAAAACCTAACATAAACGTAGCTTTCTAGATGGATCTACTAGCTAGTCTTTCTATGGGGCAACATAGTTCAAGAACTAAGAGATAGGTGATTCCCTCTACATACCACTTGGTAATTGGGGCCTCATATCATGCGAATCAATTAAATGAGTTTCCCTCAATGGAGAGTCAACATCACATATAGAAATAAAGGGTAACACTTCCTCTATTGGAAAGTCATCACCTCCCATTGTCAAGTTCACTCGGTGCTAAGCTAAGTCCCTTATTGAAATGTCATTAATCTTTCTTCATCTTTCATAACTTAGTTTAGGTCATAGGGTCTAGCCCTTGTATAATCATCATCATAATAGCTCAATAGGAATTGCATGAGTATAATCCTTTCATCACAATTCTCATAAGTAAGGTTAACACGTTACATACTATTTCATAGTAAGGACACATTGGTAACCACCATCATCCCTACAACTTCACATCTTAATCAACCTCACAACCAATAAGCAAGAGATTTCAATTCAATATCATACCACCCTATTAATCCTAAACAATATGCATTCCAAGAGAATCATCATGAGTAAATCACAACTAACCATAATTGAAGTAAAGGATAGGAACCACAAGACTTACCAAGTCTTCTTCACAATTCATCATTGTCAAGGTTTTACCATCAACCCTTAGTTCAACTCAATTAGGTCATCAACTCACCATAATTCAATAACCAATGTAATCACAAGTGTAGAAGAATCACTACATCATAATTCAATGTTAGATCAAAGCTTAGGATTAAGTCAATTCATCATACCCTAGATCCCCTATCAAGAACTAGTATGAAAGAACATACATCATCCTAATTCAATCATAATTTACATAACAACATCATATAGTAGTAATTCAACCCTTAATCAAGCCAATTGAATGACCAATCAACAATGTAAGTCAAGATCATGACGTAGGGTTAGGGACTTAGGATCACATTCTTCAGTTTAGTCAAGACCATCAACAATTACCACAACTAATTTAGAATACATATTCATCTAGTCAATATAACCTAAAGAACACATCAACAACTCATTTTCATAATTTCAAATTCGTAATTGGATGAAACCCATTTGAAAACTCTAGATTTTAAAACACTTTGAATAAACCCTTTGAGGAAAGAGGTCGCAAAGGTGAATAGATCCCATACCTTAATGTTTTGACAAAGATTTGAAGATGAATTCGTCCCTTTCCAGCACCCAAAGCCCTTCCTTAGATAGTCTCCAATGGTGTCTTCTAATAGAGAGAGAAAGAAGAGAGAATATAGAGAGTTTGCGTTTTTGAGTTTTAATTAGTTTAATTGGGTTGGGGCTTTTATATGGGATTTAAGTTAGTTAATTATTTTCCCCTTAATCCCTAACTAACCCCTAAATCATTTAATTAGTTAGTTGATTTCATATTAAAAACGTGCAGCAACTCAAGACCCTCACAGATTAAACCCCGTTGACGGGCCGTCTGTGAGTCTACGGACCTCACCCCCTCTCATCCTGCACATCCGTCGATGAGTTCAGAGACTGTGCAGGAGAGGGAATTCTTCACCATAGCTAAGTGTGGGGCAACGGTGGCATTCACTCCCCGTTTATCCACACACGGGCCATATCTTGATCCATCGATGCCCACTGCTTCAAACGTTAGGGTCCTCTTAAAGGGACCTTGGTCGGTCCTTGGGGAGTTTTACCCAGACGTTTCAACCTTGAAACATATCTAACATGAGTTCCACACATTTTGACCAAATTGCGTTAATTTCCGACTCTTAAAAACTAGCCAAATAGGCCAAGGAACACTAGCACCTCCTTGAACCAACTTTCGAACGTCATGGACGTTCTTGGATGTTTTGGTTCTCAAACATCCTAAATGACCTATATTCATTAAACTAACCTTAAAAACAGTGTCTAGACTTCCCGACACCTATGTTAGCCTTAACTAAACGTCTTGCATTTTCGAAATGTTACATTATCCCCCCCTTAGGAACATTCGTCCCCGAATGACACTAAAATTCTCTTCAAGGAAGAAATAGACTCAAGACTAGCAGCCCAACCAACATCATTTCAATCAAGGCAATTCAAAACTTCAATTACCAAATATGAGACTCAACATTACTTCATGAGGTACTTACTTCTCACAACAACCATATGAGCTCAACATGACACACATGAGTCAATTAGAATCAAGTTCAACTTATCAACATGATACACAACATTTTATAAAGACTCAACATGTCAAAATGCACTACATGACTCAAAACAAGCCAAAAGCAAAAATTTCAAATTTTAAGGCAAATCACTGTAACTTTAATGCCACAATTTCAAAACTGCTATTTTTGCAAATTTTCACCCAAACTTCAAGAGACTTCAATTTCTAATCATATTCACATTATTAAAAAGAATGACTAACCTCAATTATCAAAAAGATGAGGGTAACGGGACTTCATGTCGGCCTCGGCCTCCCATGTTGCACCCTCAACTAGGTGATTTTTCCATAATACTTTTACGGAAACCACCTCTTTGTTCCTCAATCTCTTTACTTGCCTATCAAGAATTTGGACTGGAACCTCCTCATAAGAGAGGTTATTCTCGACACCGAGACCCTCAATAGGAAGAATGGATTGGGGATCCCCGATACACTTTTTCAACATAGAAACATAGAAAACCGGATGAACCGAAGCCAATTCACTAGGTGGATCTACTAGCTAGCTTCCTATGGGGGCAACATAGTTCAAGAACTAAGAGATAGGTGATTCCCTCAACATACCACTTGGTAATTGGGGCCTCATATAATGGGAATCAATGAAATGAGTATCACTCAATGGAGAGTCAACATCACCTGTAGAACTAAAGGGTAACCCTTCCTCTATTGGAAAGCCATCACCTCCCATTGTTAAGTTTACTCAGTGCTAAGCTAAGTCCCTTATTGAAATGTAATTAATCTCTATTCATCTTTCATAACTTAGTTTAGGTCATAGGGTCTATCCCTTGTATAATCATCATCATAATAGCTCAATAGGAATTGCATGAGTATAATCCTTTCATCACAATTATCATAAGTAAGGTTAACACATTACATACTATTACATAGTAAGGACACATTGGTAACCACCATCATCCCTACAACTTCACATCTTAATAAGCCTCACAACCAATACGCAAGAAATTTCAATTCAATATCATACCACACTATTAATCCTAAACAAGATGTCTTCCAACACAATCATCATGACTAAATCACAACTAACCATAATTGAAGTAAATGATAGGAACCACAAGACTTACCAAGTCTTCTTCACAATTCATCATTGTCAAGGTTTTACCATAAACCCTTAGTTCAACTCAATTAGGTCATCAACTCACCATAATTCAACAACCAATGTAATCACAAGTGTAGAAGAATCACTACATCATAATTCAATATTAGATCAAAGCTTAGGATTAAGTCAATTCATCATACCATAGATCCCCTATCAAATGCTAGTATGAAAGACCATACATCATCCTAATTTAATCATAATTTACATAACAACATCATCTAGTAGTAATTCAACCCTTAATCAAGCCAACTGAATGACCAATCAACAATGTAAGTCAAGATCATGACGTAGGGTTAGGGACTTAGGATCACATTCTTCAATTTAGTCAAGACCATCAACAATTACCACAACCAAGTTAGAATACATGTTAATCTAGTCAATATAACCTAAATAAGACATCAACAACTCAATTCATAACTTCAAATTCGTAATTGGATGAAACCCAATTGAAAACTCTAGATTTGAAAACACTTTGAATGAACCCTTTGAGGAAAGAGGTATCAATGGTGAATATATACCATACCTTAATGTTTTGACAAAGATTTGAAGATGAATTCGTCCCTTTGCAGCCCCCAAAGACCTTCCTTAGCTAGTCTCCAATTGTTTCTTCCAATAGAGAGAAAGAAGAGAGAAGATAGAGAGTTTGTGTTTTTGAGTTCTAATTAGTTTAATTGGGGTTGGGGATTTTATATGGGAGTTAAGTTAGTTAATTAGTCTCCATTTAATCCCTAACTAACCTCTAAATCATTTAATTAGTTAGTTGATTTCACATTAAAAACGTGCAGCAACTCAAGACCCTCACAGACGGAACCCCGTCGACAGACCGTTTGTGAGTCTACGGACCTCACCCATTCTCGTCCTGCACATCCGTCGATGAGTTTAGAGAGTGTTTAGGCAAGGGGCTTCCTAACCATGGCTAAGTGTGGGGGAACGGTGTCATTGACGGCCCGATTATCCACACACGGGCCGTCTCTTGCTCCGTCGATGCACACTGCGAGGCAGTGTTACTTCAAACGTTAGGGTCCTCCTCAAGGGCCCTTGGTCGGTCCTTGGGAAGTTGTATGTCACAACCCGGGACCATACCCTAGAAGATAGGGTGCAATCTTGGATTTCAACCGGCGTCGTCGAACTCTCAGAGTTCTAAGACAAGCCTCATTCATATCATTCATTGCATATACATAGTGAAAAGTAGTGCGGAATTAAAACTTTTCACTAAAACATAATATAGTCTTTAAAACTCTTTCATATAGAAATACTAAGTCTCAATCTCATCATCTTAAGACACAAGAGTACTTTAATACAAAAATAGAACTAACATAGTCTTATTACAATACTTCATAAAAGAAACATAAAATGACATATATGACCTCGATACAAATGAGGACATACTTCAATTCTTCTACTCAGACTATTCTTCTAAGCCCAAGTCTTCTTCTCATAAAGCTCCTTACCTACCAAGGACTATAGATAGAAAATAAAGCATGGAATTAGTACAACCACATGTACTAAGTATGGCTATATGCATAAAATCATGAAAACGGACTTTATTGGAAATATGCATATTTTCATTTAGAAATCATAGTTTAAACATAAGAACATCATTTAGCAATTAAGAAACACATAAGATAACATTTAACCAAAGATAGCATTTAAAGAACTCACTTTACAGTGAGCTATATTCACTGTACATTGAATTAATTCACTGTTACAGTGAATCACTTCATTACTCACTTTAATTCTTCCTAGCATGTAATTTCCTCACTTAAAGTAATCCTAAGATTCACTTAAGTCACACAAAGAGAGATAGCCCATACACCCTCTCTAGATTTGCCTAAACGACCCTTAAGATTACCTACGATGAGTCACATACATACTTAGAAAACAATCATAAACATCTATGTAAGAGTCTTCTACCAAAGGTCAATTCCAAGGTTCACATGAGTAAGTGTGGAGCGACCGCCCATACAATCCCTTTCACACACACACAAGAGATCCTATAGACTACCTCAAATAGAATCATTCTCACTAAACACACCAACACTTAGATTAGAAGACATTCTCTTTCCAAAGCCTATCAAAAGACCTACTTAAGTAAATCAAGAAGATATGTCCATAGTACAATGACCTCTCCAAGATTACCTATATAGACCTTAAGACTTCCTAAGGTTTAGATCATGTCAACAAGATTAACCAACTTCCCTAACTAGAGTCATCCTCAAGACTTCCAAATAAGACATGAAGAGACCATCCTTTCATGTCCTCCTCACACTTTAGCTAAGGAATGCTTAAGTCACTTTAGATTAGGTACTCAATCATTTACATAGTTACTAACATAGGTCATTAGTTTATTAAGACTCATACATCACATAATACACTCACATAAAGCATCACATAAGACACTCACATAATGCATCACATAAGACACTCACATAATGGTCTTGGACAAGACCTAGGAACTCCACAAAACACCTTCAAAGTCTATTGTGCAATGTCTAGATAGCGTCCCATACCACCACCTAAACCTCATAAACTTATCTAATGCTAATAGGTATTCCACATGATGAGAATAGGCAATAACCGACATAGACCATGATAGCAAGACATGGAATCCGAAGTTCTATCCTACTTCGATGAGGTTGTTCTACTTGCCAATGGTATAACTTGGACACATCCCATGTAGGCACATGGTTAAGGAATATGAAGAGTGTACGAATCATTCAATATCTTATTTAATTGAATCCACTTCCCCCTTACTCATACTCACTCGGTTCTAGCCTTAGTTCTCATAGATTAATTCACATTAAGGTTCATATAAATAGGTCCCTTATCTAGTTCATGACCCCCTTTACATTCACCCTACCAAAGCAAGTTCCACTAGGGCATATCTCACTTTAGCGACAAGAAGATCATAGCGACTTCCTAAGTATGATATGATGCCGTTCCAGCCAACCATCCCTAAGTCCATCACTCATAACATGAAGGATACCATTAGGCTAACACTTCACAATTCATAACCTCGCCACTAAGTTCAAGGTTCCACATAAATTGACCTTCTTATCATTAAGGTCTCACCTATATTTATTTATTCAAGACTAGAGTTATAACACCCTATATCAAGACATCACATATCCATAATCATATATATATCAAGTAAGAGATACAAGTCAACCAAGAGAAGACATCACATACTTCACTTTTAACCCATAATACAAGCCATTCTAGAAACACTTCTAAAATAACCTAACATCTTCAAGTCATCCTATATATCATCATAACATCATTAATATACTCACATAGACTCAAAGTCAAGTAGGAATAACCAAGACTTAACCCTAACACTATACTCATAATGTCAAGTCAAAGTCTAACATAATCACTTAAGGCAACAAAACTAGAAGAATACATACATGACTATATAACTTCACATGTAGATAAGTAATATCATACTCACATCATCAACTACACAAATAGCCACATAACTTCAAGTAATTGCCATTAAGGCCGTGTTCATAATATTACATAAAGTAACGCCGACAAAGCCACATCAATTGCAAATAGAACACATAACACCGCCACCATAAGTGGACCATACCAATCACAATAGAATCAAAGTATAATTAATATCAAATTAAGGAAAACGGGGCAGCATACCTTGATCCCCATATCCACATCTCAATTCAATGCCAAATCAAACAATTCAACATCACAAGGCCCTTACCCATGGCCATGAACAACAATTCAAAGCAATAACCATAAAACTCAATGAATCTACACAAATTCAATCTAGGTTTAACAATCTAAGATCAATTATATATCAATTGAACACAATTCTTATATAATTAGAAAGCCCATAAGAAACTACACAATAATTCATCAACATAAGCTTAATATCAAGTAACCCAAAAAGTAGTCAAAACTAGGTTTCATCAATTCACATGGGTTCATAGGTAATTTATGTTGAAATTTTCAATACAATATCAATTATATCATAATTGAATGTTTAGAAATCATTTATGCAAGAACCCATGGTAGAATCCCGAAATTGGACAATTCACTTTAGAAAACTTTGTAAAACACTTTGAGGATTGGGATCCTTGATGAAATAAGTTTCAAGGATCAAAAGCCATACCTCAAGGATGATAATTCTTCACTTTGATGAAGAATTTCCACTCAAGAACCCCTCACCAAGCTGCCTCTTCAATGGAGTCTTCAATGGAGGTTTTGGATTTCTAAGAGACTTTGGTTTTGATTTTAGAAGAATAATGAAGTCTCTAGGGTCTTAACCACTTAAATAGTTAATTAAAATACCCATAAGACCCTAATAACCGCCTAAACTCTTATTTGGAAGTGGGTGAATTTACCAATTCACCCCTGACTTGGCAGAAAATCTGCGCACAGGGATTGGCTGCGACGCCTGCTTGTGACGGGCGTCACGGTGCAACGGCCCGTCATGGACCATCCGTTGCAAGCTCCTGTGGCTTGCCAAGGGTTCCCCTACACCCTTGGACAAGTCCCCACGACGAAACCCTTGTGACGGGGCGTCACAGCCATGACTGGCCGTTGACAGCTCCGTCGCCAAGGCTGCCTGGGACAGCCTGCCATCAGATTTTGGGTCCTTTCCTCAAAGACCCTTTGATGGTCCTTGGGGATAATTTCCCATACGTTTCCAACCCAAATACGATCGTCTATGAGTTTAACACCTCTCACATGAATTTCATCCAAAACGAAAACATAAAACTCGATGAAACTCGCCTAGACGTACAAGGTCAACTCAAGGCATATCTTTCGAATGCCTTGGACGTTCTTAGTCGTTTGACTCCAAACTTCACGAAACTTTAACCATTGCCTATACATGCTATATTAACTCTATTAAAAACCTTAAAACACCATGAAACACACATAAAGACATAGAACCACATTTTAGACATTTAGGTGACTTAGTCGTCAAACGTCTTAGTCATCCCTTGACGTTCGACTTCCAACACCTCTAATACTTTAGCTACTGCCTATATACAACATATTAAACATATTTAGGACCTTAGAACACCAATACCAACATATTAGGCTCTAGAGCACCTAAGTTATTTTTGAGGTCTTACAATCTCTCCCACTTGGACACATTTGTCCTCGATTGACACTTGCCACTCTCCGAACACTTTCAAGATTAGAGATTCAAGTAGCAACACATAACCAAACCATACAACATATTATCAAGAATAAATCATCAATTTCACATAATCAAGAGATTCACAACACAACAAGAGACTAGAAAACAATTCTATAACTCGTTATGCTACAAAACTCACATGCTTCAATCCAAATGGCAAAAACTCATTTTATATTCAACATCATACTCATATACATCAGTTCTAACCACATAGCAAGAATTTTAGACCAAAGAATAAAATAGCCATTTTCTCAAAAATTTTACAGTGAACAGTTCCTAAAGAAACAGTGATTTTAGCAACTTTTCCAAAAATGAAATTATTAGGCAATTCTTTATATAGACATGCTAGAATGCAAGATAACATCATGTAAACACATCATACAACATGATCAAAGCTTCATAAAACACACAATGCAAGAAGTAAATGAAATTCAATTTCAACCACAACTCCTAAACACCATGCACATGCAACAATTCAAGAACTTCTATCCCATCTACAAACCATACTCCCCCACTTAGAAGGAACTCATACTATCAAAAATAAAAACAAGAACTTACCAACATCATCATCACCATCACCCGACTTCTCAATTCTAGTACGGAGTGCATAGAAACGCCTCTTAGTTGGAGCATCATCCTTTGGAACACTAGGCTTAACCCTCTATCCCTCCTTCCTAAAAGCAATGTTTGGACAATCTCTCACTTTGTGCACATCCTTTCCACAACCAAAGCAACTGCCGGTACCCAATAAACACTCACCATAATGACTCTTGCCACAATTTGCACAAGTAGGCTTGCCATCCTTAGAACCACCTCCTTTCTCAAACTTCTTCTTAGGAACTCTAGGTCCATCTTGAGATTGAACTCTTTTCTTGAACCTAGGTTGCACTTGATCACTAGCAACACCCCTTTTCAAACCTCTATCCATTCTTCTAAGTTTAGACTCCTCAATAGATTGTGCATACACCATGAGTCTAGATAGGGTCATATTATCATGAAGCATAGCGGTACGACATTCTTCCTTCACCAAGTCGGCTACTCCGGTACAAAAGCGACTCATTTCATCTCTTGGATTGGACACAAGAGAAGGACCATACCTAGACAATGTTGAGAATTTCAAAGAGTACTCCTCAACACTCATATTGCCTTGCTTGAGATTAATAAACTCCTCCACCTTGACTTCTCTTCTCTCTCGGGGAAAGTACTTGCCAAGAAAAGCTCCCTTAAACTCATCCCACTCAATAGGACCCGAAACTTCCGGCCTATTGTCTTTCCATTGAGTGTACCAAATTTGAGACACATCTCTCAATTGATAAGAAGCCAACTCCGCCTTCTCCCTAGATGTAACCCCCATAGCACTCAAAACTTTGTACACACCATCAAGAAATTTTTGGGGATCCTCATTCACCTTGGAGCCAAGAAAGATTGGAGGATTCATCCTCACAAAGTCTCTCAACCTAGATGTCATAGTGCTCTCCATAACCCTAGGCACCATACTCAAATTGATTTGATTAGTTACGGCTTGAGCTAAAGCCATCAAAGCCTCTCCAATCACCCTATTAGACAACTCCGGTACCTCATCACCTCCATCCACATTAGGAACATGATCACCTTGGGGAGGCACTTCATCACCTTGCCCATCTTGGACACCTTGCTCATCTTGAGTAACTTGCTCAACTTGCTCAACTTGAGGAACCTCCTAATTCACCCTCTCCTCTTACAATCTTCTAGCGGCCATCCTTCTAGTATTCATCTCCTAGCAAACACAAGGAAACTCATAAGAAGGATAATCATAACATTTACTCTACCGCACGATATAGGAGTAGAAAAGAAGGGAAACTCTATCGTCCTATAGCCTCTAGCCCATAGATGTGTCGCTATTCACACCGATGATCAAGACTCTACTAGACGTGACTTGATGAGACTTTTTGATACCTAATACTACTTTCATTTCAATCCTATGCTCTGATACCAACTTTGTCACAACCCGAGACCATATCCTAGAAGATAGGGTGCAATATTGGATTTCGACCGGCGTCGTCGAACTCTCAGAGTTCTAAGACAAGCCTCATTCATATCATTCATTGCATATACATAGTGAAAAGTAGTGCGGAATTAAAACTACTCCCTAAAACATAATATAGTCTTTAAAAATATTTCATATAGAAATACTAAGTCTCAATCTCATCATCTTAAGACACAAGAGTACTTTAATAAGAAAATAGAACTAACATAGTCTTATTACAATACTTCATAAAAGAAACATAAAATGACATATATGCCCTCGATACAAATGAGGAAATACTTCAATTCTTCTACTTGGACGATTCTTTTAATCCCAAGTCTTCTTCTCCAAAAGCTCCTTACCTACCAAGGACTATAGATAGAAAATAAAGCATGGAATTAGTACAACCACATGTAGTAAGTATGGCTATATGCATAAAATCATGAAAATGGACTTTATTGGAAATATGCATCTTTTCATTTAGAAATCATAGTTTAAACATAAGAACATCATTTAGCAATTAAGAAACACATAAGATAACATTTAACCAAAGATAGCATTTAAAGAACTCAGTTTACAGTGAGCCATATTCACTTTAGCGACAAGAAGCTCATAGCGACTTCCCTAAGGTATGATATGATGCCGTTCCAGCCAACCATCCCTAAGTTGATCACTCATAACATGAAGGATACCATTACGGGTAACTACTTCACAATTCATAACCTCGCCACTAAGTTCAAGGTTCCACATAAACTTGACCTTCTTATCATTAAGGTCTCACCTATATTTATTTATTCAAGATTAAGCTTTATAACACCCTATATCAAGACATCACATATCCATAATCATATATATATCAAGTAAGAGATACAAGTCAACCAAGACAAGACATCACATACTTCACTTTTAACCCATAATACAAGCCATTCTAGAAACACTTCTAAAATAACCTAACATCTTCAAGTCATCCTATATATCATCATAACATCATTAATATACTTCACATAGACTCCCAAAGTCAAGTAGGAATAACCAAGACTTAACCCTAACACTATACTCATAATGTCAAGTCAAAGTCTAACATAATCACTTAAGGCAACATAACTAGAAGAATACATACATGACTATATACCTTCACATGTAGATAAGTAATATCATACTCACATCATCAACTACACAAATAGCCACATAACTTCAAGTAATTGCCATTAAGGCCATGTTCATAATATTGCATAAAGTAACGCCGACAAGGCCACATCAATTGCAAATAGAAAACATAACACCACCACCATAAGTGGACCATACCAATCACAATAGAATCAAAGTATAATTTATATCAAATTAAGGAAAACGGGGCAGCATACCTTGATCCCCATATCCACATCTCAATTCAATGCCAAATCAACCAATTCAACATCACAAGGCCCTTGCCCATGGCCATGAACAACAATTCAAAGCAATAACCATAAAACTCAATGAATCTACATAAATTCAATATAGGTTTAACAATCTAAGATCAATTATATATCAATTGAACAAATTCTTATATAATTAGAAAGCCCATAAGAAACTACACAATAATTCATCAACATAAGCTTAATATCAAGTAACCCAAAAAGTAGTCAAAACTAGGGTTCATCAATTCACATGGGTTCATAGGTAATTTATGTTGAAATCATCAATACAATATCAATTAGATCATAATTCAATGTTTAGAAATCATTTATGCAAGAACCCATGGTAGAATCCCGAAATTGGACAATTCACTTTAGAAAACTTTGTAAAACACTTTGAGGATTGGGCTCCTTGATGAAATAAGTTTCAAGGATCAAAAGCCATAACTCAAGGATGATAATTCTTCACTTTGATGAAGAATTTCCACTCAATAACCCCTCACCAAGCTGCCTCTTCAATGGAGGTTTTGGGATTTCTAAGAGACTTTGGATTTTGATTTTAGAAGAATAATGAAGTCTCTAGGGTCTTAACCACTTAAATAGTTAATTAAAATACCCATAAGACCCCTAAACAACTGCCTAAACTCTTATTTGGAAGTGGGGTGAATTTACCAATTCACCCCTGACTTGGCAGAAAATCTGCGCACAGGGACTTGGCTGCGACGCCTGGCTTGTGACGGGGCATCACTGGTGCAACGACCCGTCATGGCCATCCGTTGCAAGCTGCTGTGGCTTGCCAAGGGTTCCCCCTACACCCTTGGAAAAGTACCCCACGACGAAACCCTTGTGACAGGGCGTCACAGCCATGACTGGCCGTTGACAACTCCATCGCCAAGGCTGCCTGGGATAGCCTGCCATCAGATTTTGGGTCCTTTCCTCAAGGACCCTTTGATGGTCCTTGGGGATAATTTCCCAGACGTTTCCAACCCAAATACGACCGTCTATGAGTTTAATAACTCTCACATGAATTTCATCCAAAACCAATACATAAAACTTGACGAAACTAGCCTAGACGTACAAGGTCGACTCAAGGCATATCTTTCGAATGCCTTGGACGTTCTTAGTCGTTTGACCTCCAAACTTCACGAAACTTTAACCATTGCCTATACATGATATATTAACTCTATTAAAAACCTTAAAACACCATGAAACACACATAAACACATAGAACCACATTTTAGACATTAAGGTGACTTAGTCGTCAAACCTTTTAGTCATCCCTTGACGTTCGACTTCCAACACCTCTAATACTTTAGCTACTGCCTATATACAACATATTAAACATATTTAGGACCTTAGAACACCAAGACCAACATATTAGGCTCTAGAGCACCTAAGTTATTTTTGAGGTCTTACATTGTACTCAAACATTTCAACCTTTAAACATCTCTAACATGAGTTCCACACATTTTGACCAAATTTCGTTAATTTCCGACTCTTAAAAACTATCCAAATGGGCCAAGGCACACTAGCACCTCCTTGAACCAATTTTCGGACGTCATGGACGTTCTTGGATGTTTTGGTTCTCAAACTTCCTAAATGACCTATATTAATTAAACTAACCTTAAAAATAGTGTCTAGACTTCCCAACACCTATGTTAGGCTTAACTAAACGTCTTGCATTTTCGAAATGTTACAACTAAGAAGGGGATATGAGCATGCTTTGGTTAAAAGTTGAGAAAGTCTCGTTTAAAATGAATTGACCTTTGTGCATTGCTTGTGTATGAACTCATTAGACATGTAAGTTTGTTGAAGAGAAGGACATTCCTCCTTAAACATAACTAAGAATGGTAAGGTTGAGTATGGCCTTCATGTCCTTATGTCTAAATGATAAATATCCTAGTTGATCTACTTAACTCGAGTCTATTTGCATTGAAGTAGGAGTGCTTATTTGCTTCTTGAGTGATGTTGAATCTGCCTATATGTGACTTAAGGATTGGTGAATAATGAGATCTTAAAGAAATGAAATGTAATTACCATGTTATGATTAGGAGAAGTATGTTCCTCCTATGAACATGACAAGAGCCTCTGTGTTTGATGCATAAAGGAAGAGTGAGTGAGTAAAGGTTTTTGCTTGCTTGTGTTGCATTGAGTGCTAAATGGTTTGAAGTTTGTGTTCCTTGTAAGTTTGTTGCATTGGATTCTATTTGATTATGTTATGAATTTTGTGAGATGATCTATGGGTCATTGATGTCCTTGAAGTCTTTGAAGATGTCCCAAGTGTCATTCGAGGACAAACATTCCCATGTGAGGGATATTGTAAGGTCTCTCAAAATAAAGTAGGGTTTATAGAGCCTCACATATGATTAAAAATGTTTAAAATATGTTAATAAGTGTTTTACAGTATGCATATTTGATTTGAAGTCATTTGAAGGTCAAACACCAATGGCGTTCGAAAGTTGGCCTTGAGAAGTGCATGTGTGTATTGGTGTGTCTTGCCATATTTTGTGTGTTCTCTTTGGTTGAAAATGATATGGAAAGTACCTAACATGTATATGAGTGTATTTATATTGGAAACATCTGGGCAAAACTCCCCAAGGGCCCCGGAAAAGGCCCTCAAAGAGGACCCCAAACACTGCCGGCAGTGTCAAATGACGTCCCGTCATGCCACCTACGCCCCATCAATGGGGAGGCGTAGTCCCACTTAGCCTGGGAGATAGAGCCCCCAAATTACAAGCCTCATACCGAAACGACGGTTGCCAGTATGTCCTGTCGATGGGTCTACTGGGCGTCGATGTAGCCTGCAATTGCTGCCACGCGCACTGTTTCATTAAGGGGTGAATGGGAAATTCACCCCACGTCCTAACCTGAACCTAGGCGGTTATGTTATGTAATTTTGGGTATATTAAGTTGGTTATTAAGATCAAAACCCCATACCCAATTTATTATTCAAAATTTCACCTCCCTCTCAAAAGAAATCTCTCTAGAAACCTCCATTGGAGATGAAGCTCAAGAACAGTTTGTAGATTGGATTTACATGGATTCTTCATCAAGTTTTAGTGGTTATCTCCTAAAATAAGGTATGGTTACCTTCATATTTATATAATCTTCCATCTAAATAGTTCATTCCAATGTTTTTCAAAGAGAATTAACGATCAAATTGTATGTTCTTCAATGTAACCATTGGTTCTTTCTCAAATTGATTTCAATAGCATGTTTATGATGAATAGATGATTATATACTGATTTTAAAGTGAATTTCAATCCAATTTCATGATGAACCCATGTTCCCTCCCAAATATCGATTTAGCCTATTTGTGGGCATTGTGATCTGGATTTTATGTTAAGTGAATTATGATTCTAGCATGTTGAATTATCTATTGCTACTGTTCTGTATTCAAATGGATGGTGAATTATTGGTGAGTGATCAATGATGATCAAGGCTTGGAAGTTTGATAAGGTTGACCTATGTTCTTCCACTTTCCAGAGATTGCTAATGTAGTGTAATCAATGTGATCTTGATCCTATAGTAAATGAAGTATGATTTCGTCTATGTTATGATACTTTTAGCTACTTCCCTATACATTAATTATTTATGAAATATGAGTATTGATCAATGATGATCAAAGGTTGGTGAATTGGTAAGATTGCTCTATTCTTCTACTTTTATATAGAATTGCTAGTTGAATTGGCCTTGTATGGCATTGTGTGGTATGGTCCACTTATGGTAGCGATGTTTACCTTATTGTCAATGTATATGTGATGTGATCATGGCCTAGAAGGCAATTGTATTATTAATGTGGTTGTGATGATCACAATGTGGAGTAGCATGCGTAGTCTTCCATTCTAGTATCATGATCTATGTATTGATGATGTCCACTCTAATTGAATGATGTTGTTATGGTTAGTTTAGGTGCTTCCATTGATGAAGTAATAATTGTGAATGACCCCTACCTATGTACCCTATATGAATGTGTGATCTTAGTATATGTTAGGAGCCTAGAATGCAATTGTTGAAGTTGTCTTGTCTCCTATGCTATAATGTGATGTGTACTATATGCATGAATGTGGATTATGGTCTCAAGAGGGTGGCTTCCTGAATATTGTGATGATGGCCATTATGTGATCATGTAGTCCAATGTACACACACTCACTTCTCATGCGTGCTTACAAGTATAGGTTCATGGTGTCTAATGAAAGGATATTCTCATATGCACTAATGTCTACTACTATGCATGTAAAGTATGTGTCTATGAAATATGTTATGTATCTTAACTAGGATGACTTGATAGGTGTACTAGTGTAGGTATGGGCCCTTGTTTATGCATTGCACATGTGTGCGTTGATAGGATAGTTCCTAGGTTGATTCTATAGGTACATGAAGATGAATACATGCTTAGGTTATGAACATGTCTTGTATGCTATGATGCCAAGTATATGATATGATGAAGTATGAATATGCATAGTTTCTAAATGTGTTTATATGAAACGATTTCTCATATAGTTACACCTATACACTTATGCATGCATGAAGTGAAGTATGAACATGTGTGGGTCAAGAGTGTTTATGTGAAAGGTTTGATCACATATATATACACATACACACACATGTCTATGATGCTTGTATGATTATCTAGTCAATAGAGGGTCTCTTGAAAGGTATTCTCAATTGTATCCTAAACAAGATTGTGCTTGAATATGCTATGTCCATGTGAAAGGTTTTCTCACATGATTTAGGTTGATGAAAGGACATTCTCATCTAGAACCTATAAGCGAAGCATATGAGAGGTTAATTATCCTAAAGCCATTTTTATGAAGTAAAGTTAATAAAGACTTTCAATAAAGGGAACATAGCTTAGTACCGAGTAAAATTGACCAAAGGAGAGGAGGTGACCCTTCCTAATGAAGAAGGCTTGTTCACCAATGGTTTCTCATGAGGTATTGACTTTCCTTGTAGGAAGATTTCACCTATGGGTCCAAATGAGGTTTGACTTTCCTTGGAGGAAGATTCACCCATGGTTTCTCATGATATGAGGACTCCAATGCTAATAGTAATGGAGAGGGTACAATACATATCTCTTAGTTCCATAAACTATGTTGCCCATAGGATCTAGCAAGTGATATCACCTAATATGCTAGCATGATATGCATGTCTTACTTTGGCAAGTTAGATACCTTCTCTTGGTATGAGGGGATGATACCAAATTCCATGTATGGACTACATGTCTTGATGTCGTTTAAGGCTATAGTTTCCCAAAAGTAAAATGGATAATGGAAGTAAAGTAAATGATCCCTAACTAGGATAACCTGAGGGAAGTTGCTTAGTGTAGGTGAGGGTATGGGACTTTACCTATGCATTGCACAAGTAGCTCTTTAAGGGAGTTCTACGAAGGTGTTTATTGAATATGTATATGTTTATGTTCATTATGCATGGCATTGTAGGGTTGTCTACTTGTTGTGATGAAATGCATGGTATGAGTCCTAATGAATTTATATGATATGGTCTTACGTTATATGCATAATGTGGGTCTTATTGACTATATGATGAAGGTATTACTTGGCATGTATGAAGTTGTATTTACTTTCATTGTTAATGTATGAAGTAAATGATATGTTTGTAGTATCTTAATGAGTTTACTAAGTATGTGTGAGGTTATGGGACTTAACATGTACATTGCACTAGTAGGCTTAGAATGGGATTATGGGTAAGGTCTTATGATGTTTAAGTGATGTGAAGTCAAAATATGCTATTAATTTATTAATGCATCTTATGATGATATTGGTACGTCTTGACTTGAATGTTGTCTTGTAATGAGTTCTTCTATGTGGTCCATAAAAGTATGTTGGGTCAAATGTGAAGTATATGTCTTATTATGTGAAATTGTTCTATGAATATATGTGTTGGGTTAATGAAGGTTGTATGTATGTTTAGCTAGTGGCCTTAGGTGATGTTTAAGTGTGGATAGTGTAATGGGACATTTTCGATACATTGCAATAAGTTTCACTTGAGGGTTACTTGGGAAGTTAAGGAGTTAAGAAGAAAAAGAGGTTACTGTAAAATGAAAAGAAGCTTACTGTAAAGGAAGTGAGTTTACTATAAAGTGATGCTAAATGTGCCTTAAATGCAATGTATGGATTTATGTGGTGTTGTGACTATTGTATATACCTAAATGAAGTATGTGAATTGTATGATGGTTATGGTATAAATGTTTTATGAAGTTTTCACTAAAAGGCATGATGCATGGTTTCAAAGTAAAATGTCCCTTTTAAATGCATGTTTTTGCATGGTTTTCATACTTAGTGCATTCTTTACTAACACCATTCTTCTTCACCTTTTTACACAAAGTGTAGGTTATGGATGCTTAAAGGATGTCTCTACGGTGAATGGCTTGATATGTATTTCCCAAGCTCAAGGAAAGGGATCCTTAATTTCAAGGATTTCCTATGTCATGTTTTATGTAAAGTAATGTAATAGTTTAGTTTATGATTTTATGTTATAAGGGTCGTGTCCCTAATATTCTCTAATGATGTTGAGTCTAAGATGACAAAGAATCTTAGAGTCTAACTTTGTAAATATGATATTTTATATATATAATGGAAGTGATGTTCTAGCATATGATATGCGATAAAAAGTTTTAAATTTTCCACTAAATTTACCTATGACTATGCGATCAATGATAACTATGGGCTTGTATAAGACCTCCGATAGTTCAAGTACGCCATGTTACTTCTAGGGGGTGCTCCCCGTGCGTGAAAATTTTCTCCTTCAGCGCTTGGTACACTAGAACTTTAGGCGAGATCATAGTTGTTCGGTGACTCGCCTAATGGGTTACGTGATCATCAAGCCTTATTTTCTTCATTCTTTTAGCTTCCTTGCTCCATTTTGTTCATTAGTGTCCAAGCTTTGTTCCTCAGTCCAAATATCTGAAAATTCATGGATTTATATTAGTTATTGCCACAAAATATTCATTTGAGGACACTACATCTATTAAGATGAAGCCCTAAATGAGTTTAAATCATGGACCCATCAACACCCCCAACATAAACTTTTGTTTGTCCTCAAGTAAAACTCAAGTTCACCAGCTTAAAAGAATGTCTCAAACAGTGCTACATAAGACTCAATCATGAATGCACACAAAAAGACTCAAGCTACTCATACAAGGATCAATTGTACACTCAAAGATTAAAGTATTGACTCACCATTATCAAAGACTCTGAATTTCACTATACTTGTTTCAAATGCAAGTTCAAGCTTAACCAAGGTACTCAAATGCCCTCACACAAAGAATGATTCCATATTCACAGACAATGGTTAAACAATTTAAAGCTCCAGAATCAAATTCAACACTCCCACCCAAAAATATGAACATAATGCTTGACTTCACCCATAAGTTTGCCCTTATTTTCCAACCAACAATTGCTTCAGCTCACTCAAGATCAAAAAGGTCTTTTCAAGGCTTGTAACGGAGCTGAGTGTAAACATATGGTCATTTAGGATCAATGGTTATAATCCTCATGACAGGTGGTGTGAAAAACATGTTCTTGCCTTTTCTTCATCATTCTTATTTGTGCTCACAATTTTCCCCATTTTCATAGACGGTGGGACACCTCATTTATTTTAGCATTTTCACAACTTTATTCCATAACTTTTTTTTATTCTTTTTCTTTTTCATTCTTTTTAAATATATGGATGGGTTCCATATTTCTCAAAATCATGGGTCAAAGGGGACTTCTTTTCACTTCTTGATTTACCTTTTCTTTCACCACATCCCTAACATAGGCTTTTGGGATAATTTGTCTATTAAAATAAACCACAAGTTATGAGGATTATGGGTAATGCATAAAGAAAGGTCAAAATTTCATCAAGTTTCTTGCAAGAAAAGTATATGGATCAAAGGGTGTTCAAGCAAGGATCACACACTTACAAGGTTAGCCACAAAAGAGGTATAATGTCAATTTGTTTCACACTCTTCAAAGTTGCCTAAGATCATCTCAAGAGATTGCATCCCTTAGTTAACCGCACTAACGGGGAAAATTCTAGGTGTCATCACACATGGTTCACTATAAGCTTATCACACAAGGAATTGGCACCAAAATGTCAAAGAAGAATCCACACTTTCGCTAGTGTGCAATGTTCATCACAAGAGACTCAATTTGATAGTTGGCTAGTCACAACGAGATGCAAAAAAGTTCATATATTGTCTATGCAACTTCATTTGGACTCTTCATAGTCGTAAATTCATTTTTGTTCAATTATGAGCACTATCCAAGTCATCGGTCTTGATCAAGACTGATACTCAAATTTGCAAGAGAACAACCACACTCAAATACTAACAAGAAGTAGCATAAAAATTTTCAAAAGGGTCCAAAAATCAATTACAATTCAAAACAAGGACTTACAAGCTGAATCATCCACAAAGTGCAGTGACACAATATATATTACCGTAAAATCCAATGTACGCATAAGACAATAATCACAAAAGGTGGGCCTTACCCCACCACAAAACAAAAATCATTTGTTATTAAATGTAAACAATAAAAATATCAAAAGTTAATAGAAACTAAGACAGAGAGGGAGGTAAAAAGGGATCATGTCACTAAGTGGCTCTGTCTGTATGGGCATCAGTGCCCGGTGTAGTGCTTGGAACCTAGGCATCAATGCCCGTAGTCACCTCAAAAGGAACAGCTCCACTATACCCCCCCATGGTGGTGTCTCTCAAAGATGTCTAGCATGCAGTCTCAAACATAGCATCCTCCATTTAACTTAGATCATCATAAACCTCAACATCTCCAAGATCTATCTGCTCCTCGTCAGTCTCTATATCTGACTCATCAATTGATGTATCATCCTATGTATATATTCGGTGGTATCCGGAGGAATCTCAGGAGTGTCCACATCATTAGCAACCTCTATTAATGAATTGAAGTCAGTAGACTTTAGATAGCTTATGTCCTTCCTTAAATCTGCTACTTATTTCAAAGTCGTAACCTCAGAGGTCTCCCCCTGTCTGCTCTCACAATTTGTGACTCTAGCATCCAAATCATCAACAAAAGCTTGGAGAGGGGTAAGTGTAGAAAGAATGGCAACCTCAATCATCCATGGCACAGAGGCCTCCAATCTGGTAGCTCTTACATCAGCCGAGTGGGCCAGGTGCCCCATCTTCAGAATCATCGCTTGGGTAATCTTAGAAAGCTGGGAGGAGGTATAGGCACCCATGGATTGTGAATAAAAAGAATAAATGACAAATGTATCTAAATGCCCGGAGGCCAAAGAAGGCAAAGATGCCTCCGCATGTATAGAATGAACATCAACCTCCGGATATGTATCTGACATACCTGCTCTCTTCCTATCAGTCTCCTCTGGTGTGTACTCGATCTCAATGCGTCGGATATCAGTGGAGGAAGATGGGGTAACCTCAATAGCTTTGGTATTATCCCGAGGCACCCCAACACTCCGTCATAACTTAGTGATCAGGACCAGGAATGGCAGAGAAGTCTGCCTATCCTTGGCCCTCATGACCTTCTCTCGCTTAATGATAAGTCCCAAGTTGAGGTTCCTCTTCGCTAAGATAGACCCTATATAATCTTCCTTCATATGTTGGAGAATGGATTCATTCTATGAAGGCATGATGGAGCTAACCAATACCGAGAAACTACATTCAAATCCTTCTTCTCAATATGTACTCCCGCCTTTATCCACCTCGGGGTGACATGAGAGATAAGGGGGGAAAGCCAACCCTTTAAGTCATTCAGGGAGTGAAATGTGGTCAATCCCTCATTATCATGCTCAAATCGTGTTGCTCTCTCAAGGAAAGTGTTCATGATCTCTACAAAATCATATTTCCACACCTCGAACCATGACCCACTTCACCGGTATGAACATGCTAGCCTTTTTCTTGCTCTTCATAAGCAAGTGACCATACGCTTCATAGAACTCTCGGACCCATGAGGGAATATAGGGGCCCCAGTTTTGGTGAAAGTCTGGAATCTGTGCCAATGTAGTATCTCCCTTACACTAGAGTACATTCCCTCTAGGACTTCCATGGACAACAACTTCTCCTCGAGAATAGTTCGCAATCCGTCACAATTTAACCTTTTGAGAAGCCTGGGAAGAGCAACGACATGTAGCAGAGGAGCCACAACAGGTGTTGGAGCTGGCACTGAATCGACTAGGGTGGAAACTGGAGGGATGCTAGCTGAGTCAGGGTGAGATCTAGCATGGATCTTAACCTGCTGGTACAATAAGGGTTGGTTGTACTCAGGATCATATAATGCCTCGAGAGTCAGCAACCACTCTCTCCCTGTTGTGCTCAGGAACCTCTGATGCAAGACTCTTGCCTTTGCCCTTGCCACTCTTTCAAGGCTCTGTTCTGCATTTTTTATGAGGATTTGTTCCCCCTTCATTTATCACAATACCCTGCTCTTTTTGTGGGGCGGCATTTGTATGTTTGTCCTTGCCATATATGCCAAACATAGGGGGAAAAAACAATTCAATTAGTTACACAAAAGAAAAGTTGTAACCCGAATCACCGAACAAATCGGCTATTCGCATAATCACTTTGGCGAGTCAGATCAGGCTCACAAAAAGGATTAGCTAAAAAACTTTCAGAAAATTTTGGCATGTCGGTGATGGAAGGGTCTTTCGGTGAATTGCCTACAGGTTTCAGCGAGCAAGGATTAGCCGTCTAAAGTTACATTGCAATTAAGGGTCAGGGGTATATACAAAAGGTGATGAAGAAAGACTTTCGGCGAGTCACTGAACGCACTCGGCAAACTCAAACTTGTCGCCGAAAGTTACAGACACTTTTTCAAGTTTAGCATGAAATTAATGGAGATATAAGGAACTTAGGTGAACCACCGAGTGGTTCTCCGAGCTCGACCCACCTCGCGAAATGACCCAATGTTTGTACTTTTAACCCAACTTCTCAAATCCAACCCCGCAACCCCCGAAAACAAAATCAAAATATGCACATATATACAATTAATAAAGTCCCATACTACCCATTACCCCGGGATACTCAGACTTCTATTAGTTTGGAAAAAATTTGGCCATTTGACGACTTTTTCCCTTCGGAATGATGTCAACTGCTCCATCATTGGGCAAAACACGTCATTTGGAAAAAATGCAGGCTACTTAGACTTCACCCGACTAAACCCAACAACATGCAAGCACGACCCCACAAATTTTAACCAATTTTAATGCACAAAAATGCAGGAATTCAACAATAAAGGCATTACGGGCAAAAATATCAAATTGAAACAAGCATTTTAGCATACGAACACTATCAGAGAGAACCATCACACATCACTATGATAAAAATCAATTGCATATGAGTACAAATTTCTAAATTAGGATTCGGGGTTCAAAAAACCAACCTTAGATGCCGATTAAACTAGTTGAAATGCTAGGCGGCAAAGACATCCACTCTGAACACAAATTTGATGACTAAAATGCCTTTCAAATGCACGAAATATACATAATATTGTGCGGGTGTGAGTTTGGCAAGTTTTAAAGTGAGGGAAAAATGAAAGAGTTTGAAAGTTTAAATCTTTGGACTTTAAAAACCGTCTAGTTCTCGCCCAATCGACGACATTATTTTTGCTCACCAACCCACTCGGTGACAGACCGAGTGACCACTTACTTTGCCGAGTTTTACAGAACCTCCAATTATTGTGGAGGTCCAAACAATGGTCTACTTCGGCAGCTCTTGGGCTCACCAATATTTACATACTAAACTTTCAAAATGTCTTGAGTCGAACACTATCCACACTTTGACTTGAACAATCAACACACCATTATTTCAATTTAAAAAGAAAGCAAATAAAACATTGGGTTGCCTCCCAAGAAGCACCTTAGTTAACGTTGTGGAATGACGCAAGTCCCCACTTAAGTTCCATTAGTAGGGTGTACCTCATTTTCATAAGGCAGCCCCTATTCTAATTCTGGGAGAAGGTGAGACATCACTTGGTCCATTTAGGATCGTAGTAGCTGAATAAGCATGGAATGAGATATCGACATCTGGTTCAACATCAAGACATTTTCTCTTAACTCCTCCAACATTATGTCATGTTTTTCAAATTTGTGTAGGATGAGTAAAAGGACCTCTTCAGTTTGTCTACCCTCTAGATTCTTCATCTTTCGACACTCGTGAAGGGGAATGTACTTGTCTTATTTTTGGACACTACCTCTAATTCCATGACTTTCTTGGCCAAGACATCCATCTTAGTCAACCATTTGGCTAATTCTTGTTATTTGTCTTCCTCCTTGTTGGTCTTGGCCATGTGATCAAGGAGTTGGGTTGCTTTTGCATAAAGTAGCTAGATGAGACTACCTATCGAGATTCGATTATCCACTATTTTATTTTTGTCACATCCGGGGAGGACCCCCTAGAAATAACCGGTGTTGTCGTCCTTGAAGAGGAGTGAGACTAACCTCTTAGCATTCGTCATTACATTTCATAGGTTAAATTTTTGGAAATTTAAAACTTTTCATCTACTTCTACTTCGAGGTCTACATATACCTCTCGCATACACATAATATATAAATAGGGAGTTTACATAGACTCCTCACATAGGAAGCACTACATAGGCTTCTACTTTTACTTCACATACATAATATAGCAATATAATCTCATAGGAAGTCTAGGATAAGTCTCGTATTAAACCATCTAGAATGAGTACAACATTGGGCCTAGCCCATACTTCATTACAATGAAATCCACATATAGGCATATACAACAATAGTCTTCAAATGAAAGAGAATGAACTAAACTGTCTTTAAGACTAAAACAACAGCCAATAGGTAGATAGTGGCATCGACCTAGGAATGTGAGAACCTACCGAACTTGGAGAATGAGAATCCAAGCCCTCTTCAATGTCCCTCTAAAATCTCAACGGTCGGAACCTACATTTTTATAGTAGACATAGAAACATGGGTTAGTACACCACATGTACTAAGTATAGGCATATCCACATAAAACATTTGAAAGCATGCATGAGAAAGGGACATTTACTTTAGAAGACATGCCAAGTCATTTGAAAGTCTTTAATTCACATTCAAGAGTCCATATAATCTAATTATCATATATACATTAAGACAATAATGTCACATCCGGGAACTACCCCCTAGACGTAAACGGCATCGTCGTCCTCAAAGAGGACTAAGACTAGCCTCTTAGCATTCATCATTACATTCATAGGTTAAAAATGCGGAAAATTGAAAACTTTTCAGCTACACTACTTCATGAGGTTTACTTAGACCTATCACTTACACATAATATATTCATATCGAGTAAACATAGACCCTTCGTATAAGAAAATTACTTTGTCTTCTACTTTTATGATATATATATATATATATATATATATATATATATATATATATATATAAGATACGGCATAGTCTTAAAACTTGTCACAACCCAAAAGCATACCCTAGAAGTTAGGATGCAATCTTGGATTGTAACCGGCGTCGTCGACCTCTTGGAGGTCTAAGACAAGCCTCTCATATCATTCATTGCATTGGCACAGTAAATTTAGCAGAAAATTTAAAACTTTTCGTAGCACATCATATGCTAGAAACATCCCATCATATATAGATAAAACATAAGTCATAATACATATTTAGACTCTAACACTCTTTGCCATCTTAGACTCAATAACTTTAGAATACATTAGGGACACGGCCCATACAACACATTACATAACTATACAATATTTAAAGACTTTACATTAAAGACATTAGTAGGACATCCTTGAACTTAAGGATTCCTTTCCTTGAGCTTGGGAAATCACCTATCAAGCTCCTCAATCATAGATCTCCTTTAAGCATTCCATAACCTACACTTTGTGTAAAAAGTAAAGAAGAATGGGATTAGCACAGGAATGTACTAAGTATGGCAACCATGCAAAAACATGCATTTAAAAGGGACATTTCCTTTGAAATCATACTTCATGCCATTTTGAGTAAATCATCATAAAATCTTTATCAATAGCATTTATATCATCCACATACTTCATAGAAACACAATCAAAGGCCAAACATCATAGAAAAGCACACATAGAATTTAAGTACAAATAGAGGTCACTTTAGAGTGAACTCACTCTCCTTAACATTAACTCTTTCTTTTAATTCATTTGCTTACTAAGTAATCCTTTAGGGATACTTGGTGCAATGCATCACCTTAGGAACATAAGAGAATACCATACATAGCATCTACACAAGACAACACATGCCATCATAGAAGTATAGTACAATATAATCATAGTCAAACCAAAACTACAATATCATACATAAATGACACATACATAATCATATCTATTAAGGTACCTTCCTAAGACTTCCTAAGGAGTCACTTGTGCAATGTCTAGATGGGTTCATTACTTCCACCTATTCTAAGTAACTTACCTTAAGTCCTCCTAGTTAGGATTCTATTCAATTACTTCCATTGTCCATTTTACCTTTAGGGAAACTATAACCTCAACCGACATAGACCATGTGATGCTAAACATGGAATTCGGTGTCATCAAACCTTACACCGATGGAAGGTGGTCTACCGGTTAAAGTAGAACCAATATAAACATAGCTATTGAGGTAAAATCCTCTAGCTAGTATCCAATGGTGGCAACATAGTTCAAGAACTAAGAGGTAGATATCCCTATTCATACCATTTGGTAAAGTGGGCCGCTCCTCATGGGAATCCCTTAGATGACATATCCCATAAACAAGGGAGTTAACATCACATGGGCAACTTTAGGATGAATCTTTCCTTCTATGGATAAGTCATCACCTCCCGTTGTCAAGTTCGCTCGGTGCTAAGTTAAGTTCCCTTTATTTAAAAGCCTTTATTACGTTTATTTATAAAACATATGCTTAGGATAAGCATTCCTCATATGCTTATAGCATATTCAAGCACCTATCTAGTCTTAGAGCATTCTTAGGCACCCCTCTCAAGGCCCCTCTAAATTACTAGATCATCCATGTGTGTGAGTGTATACTTAGATGTGAGCAAACCTTTCACATAACACATAAGGTCACACATGTTCATATATCAATGCATAAGTCTATAGGCATAACCATATGAGCAATACTTTCATATAAACCTACTAAGACACAATACACATTCATACTTCTTCATATCATATTCATAACATGTTCATATAATCATCCTTCATATGCATAAGAACCAAACCTAGGAACTATCCTATCAAGATACACATGTGCAACGCATAGACAAGGTCCCATACCCTTGCCCATACTAGTACACCTATCAAGTCATCCTAGTAAGGGAATACAAATTATACATTTATAAACATCACCTTAATATGCATAGTAGTAGACACTTGCCACTCTCCGAACACTTCCAAGAGTAGAGACTCAACTTAACAGCTCATGAAAATACCATAAAACACCTTATACAATACAAACATCTAGGAAAACATCAATTTCACATAATCAAGAAAATCAAAACACAACAAGAAACTAGAATAAGTTCTACAACTCATCATGCCATAAAACTCACATCCTCCATTCCAAATAACCAAATTCATTTTATATTCAATATCATTCTCATATACATGAGTTCTAACCACTTTAAAACAATTTTCTAACCACCTTACAACAATTTTCGACCAAAGAATGAATTAGTCAAATTTGAAAAATCTCACACTAACTAGGTAGTTCATTACAGTGAATTATGCAATTTTTCCAAAAAAATGCAACTTTTACCCAATTCATGATGGAAACATGCTAATATGCAAGATAAAATCACATAAACACATCTTACAACATAATCATAACTTCATGAAATGCACAATGCAAGGAATCAATGAAATTCAATTTTAACAAGACTTCTAAACACCATACACATGCAACATACTTCTATGACTTTCTACTCAAGCTTGAGTTGAATAGAAGAGATGAGACAATCAATCAAAACTCCTTTACTCACCATACTCCCCCACTTAGAAGGAACTCATACTCTAAAGAAATACAAGGACTTACCATCATCATCATCATCATTCGGCTTTGATTCTCTAGTCCGGAGTGCATCGAAACACCTCTTATTTGGAGCATCATCCTTTGGAACATTAGGAGCAACTTGCTTAGCCTCTCTTCCTCTAGCCGAAATGGTAGGACAATCTCTCACCTTGTGATCATCCTTACCACATCCAAAGCAACTCCCGGTACCCAATAGACACTCCCCATAGTTCTTCTTTCAACAAGTAACACAAGTAGGCTTGCCATCTTGATAACCACCTACTTTCTCAAGTTTGACCTTAGGAGAACTAGGTCCATCTTGAGTTTGAGCCCTCTTCTTTAACCTAGGTTGATCTTTATCACTTGATCTACTCCTCTTCAAATTTCTAGGCATCCTCTTAAATTTGGACTCTCTATGGATTGAGCATACACCATATGTCTATCTAAGGTCATATCATCATGTAGCACGGCCGTACGACATTCTTCTTTCACAAGGTCGGAAACACCCGTCACAAAACTACTCATCTCATCTTTAGGGTTAGACGCCAAGGATGGATCATATTTAGACAATATAGTGAACTTAAAAATATACTCTTCCAAACTCATGTTTCCTTGCTTGAGATTAATGAACTCTTCAACCTTTACTTCCCTCCTCTCACGGGGAAAGTACTTTCCCAAGAAAGCCTCCTTGAATTCCTCCCACTCTATAGGACTCGACTCAACCGGCATACTGCCTTTCCATTGGGTGTACCACACTTGAGTAACATCTTTCAATTGATACAAAGCCAACTCCGCTTTCTCCCTAGAAGTCACTCCTATGGCACTCAACACCTTGCACACTCCATCTAGGAACTCTTGGGGATCCTCTCCCACCTTAGAGCCAAGAAATATAGGAGTATTCATCCTCACAAAGTCTCTCAATCTAGATGTCATAGTTCTCTCCACAACATTCACTCTAGGTGCCATACTCATATTCACATGGGTAGTCAAAGCTCAGGCTAAAGTGATTAAAGTCTCTGTAATCTCGCCATTAGTCATGTCCGGGGGAACACCGGAACCTCGTTACCTTGACCTCCAATAGGGGATTAATACCCTTGAGCTTCTTGAGCACCTTGAGAAACTTGAGGAACTTGCTCAACTTGCTCAACTTGAGGAGGAATCTCCTCATTCACATCATTCTCCTCAACTCTCCTAGCAAGTGTCCTCCTCGTATTCATCTTCCTAGAAACACAAGCAAAACCATAAGAAAAGATTACTCATAACTTTTACTCTATGACACAACATAGGAGTAGAAAAGGAGGGAAAATATATCGTCTGATGCCTCTCGCCCGTAGATGTGTCGCGACTCACACCGATGGTCAAGACTCTACTAGACGTGACTTGATGAGACTTTTTGATTCCTAAAACTACTTTCATAACCTATGCTCTAATACCAAGCTTGTCACATCTCCAGAGCACACCCTAGAAGATATGGCACTCTCGGAGTGCAACCGGCGTACTTGACCTCTCGGAAGTGTTGTCCAAGATCTTCCGTATCGTTCATCGCATATAAACATATGAAAAATAGTGCGGAATTAAATCTTTTCACAAACATTCTATAAGTCTTTAAAATATCTTTCATATAAAACTCATAGGAAATACTAAGTCTCATTTCATCAAATCTTAGACACAAGAGTACTTGGTACATGGCCCATACAATACGAATATAGAAATACTTAGTTTATTACAATACTTCAATAGGAGAAATAAAAGACATCTATGCCCTTGAGTCAAATGAGGACATACTTCAACTTGCTTGAACGATCTTCTAATCCAAGCTTAGCTCTCCAAAAGCCCTTCACCTATGAATCACTTTAGAGATAGATAAAAGCATGGAATTAGTACAGACACATGTACTAAATATGGAATAATGCATAAAAATAATGAAAACGGATATCTATTGGAAATATCTTTTTTACTTAAATATCATATCATAAGCATAAGAACAACATTTAACACCTTAGAAACACATAAGAAATTACTTAAACAATTATTCATATTTTTAGCAACATTACAGTAAACTCATGTCAAGTTACAGTGAACTAACTTCACTGTTACAGTGAAGTTTCTCAACTTCACATGGGATACTTTCTATCATGAAATCCTCTCACTAAAAGCTATCCTAAGACTCACTTAATAAAGAAAAAGAGAGACCTCCCATACACCCTCTCTAGGTACACCTAAAAGATCCTTAAGACCACCTATAATGAGATATACACACTTACAATACACCAACGACATGAACATGAGATCCTCCTACCAAAGGTAATTCTAAGGTTCACTTGAGTGAGTTGTGAAGCGACCGCCCATAAAATCCCTTACACACACACTTAAGAGATCCTTTAGACTACCTAACATAGAGTCATTCTCACTTAATACAATAGCATACATATAATATGACATTCTTCCTTCCAAAGGTTAACAAAAGACTTACTTAAGTAAATCAAGAAGATATTGTCCATACTTGACCTCTTCAAGATTACCTAAATATTCCTTAACACTACCTAAGGCTTAGATCATGTCTACATAATCAACCATCTTCCCTAACGAGAGTCATTCTTAAGACTTATCTAGGTAAGATACGAAGTAATCATTCCTATACCCCCTTCACACCTTAACTAGACAACCCTTAACTACTCTAGATAAGTAATTATTCATTTAACATATTTTCTTAACTTAAGTCATTACATTCATTAGTTAATTTAAGACTCATTCATCACATAAGGACATTCAAATAATTGAATTGAAGAAGACCTAGGGTTTCTCACTAACATCTTCAAAGCCTATTGTGCAATGTCTAGATAGCGTCTCATACCACAACCTAAACTTCATAGAATTTCTCTAATACTAGTAGGTATCCCACATGATGAGAGTAGGCAATAACCAAAATAGACCATGGTAGCAAATCATGGAATCCTGAGTTGTAACCTACTCCGATGAGGGTGTTCTACTTGCCAAGGGTAGAACTAGGACACATCCCATGTAGGCACATGGTTAACGAATATGAAGGGCTTTTATGTACTCTAGTCTCATTATCAAGTAGAGATACATTGTACTCTAGTCTGTGTCTCAAGTAGAGCCACTTCCCATAACATACTCACTCGGTGCTAGCCTTTGTTCTCATAGAGTAATTGACATTAAAGGATCACATGAAGAGGTTTCATATCTAGTTCATAACCCAATCATATTCACCCAACCAAAGAGGTACACTAGGGCTACCTTACAATGGCGAAGAGGATAGATCATCATGACTTTCATAAGGAAGATATGATGTCGTTCCAGCTAATCAACCTTAAGTCCATCACTCATACAAGAAGGATACCATTACGGCTCTCGACTTCAAGGTTCATAACCTTACCACTAGGTTCAAGGTTTCACATAAACACCCTCTTAACATCATTCAAGGTCACATGTCATTCATACATTTAATGCTAAGAGACTTTAGCATCCTAAGTCAAGACATCTCATATTCACATTCATACATGTATCAAATAAGGGACACAAGTTTACCACAAAATACACACATACTTTACACATAACCTTTAGCATGTCATTCTAGAAGCACATAGGCAGAACCAACATCATCTTTAGGTTATCCTATCCACTACTATAACATCAGCAATATAACCATTATAGACTCATATAGTCAAGTAGGAACAATCATGCATCAACTCTAAGACTACACATACAAAGACAGTCATAGTCTAACATGATCACCTAACAACATCAATAGAAGAACACATACTTTCACTTAGACACAAGTAGATGAACATGATCATACTTCACATAAATCACTACAAACATCATCATAGTACTTCAAGTAAGTTTTCGACAAGGTCATGATCATCATATACATAAATTAATGCCGACAAGGCCACATCAATTGCAAGTAAAGCACATAAACCGCCACCATAAGTGGACCATACCAATCACAACATAACTGAAGTCTAATTAACATAAAATAAAGGGGATTTGGGCAGCGTAGCACCAATCCATTCTCACCACTTTAATCCATAGCTAAATCATCTAATTCAATACCATAAGGCACTTACCCATGGCCATGAACATCAATTCATTACATAAACTATAATACTCAATGAATCTAAGTCAATTCAATATAGAGTTATCAATATAATACCAATTAGACGTCAATTGAATACAATTCTTTCATCATTCAATATCTCATAGAAAACTACACTAGAATTCATAAGCATTAAGACAATATCACTTAACTCATAAAGTAGTAAACAACTGGGGTTCTTCAATTGCATGGGTTCATAGTTTAATTATGTTAAAGTCATCTAATTATTAATAATTCAATCAGTATTCAATGATTTAAAACCTTTAATGCAAGAACACATGGATAGACTTCAATTTAGAAAACTCATCTTTTAAGAAGACTTTGAAGATTGTATCCTTGATGAATAGAGTTTCAAGGGTAAAAAATGATACCTTAATGAATCTAATCCACTAAATTGATGAAGAATAACCACTCAAATCTCCAATCCAAGCTCTTATTTGAGTTTTGGCTTCAATGGAGTTCTAGAGAATTTCTAGGATATTTTTGGGTTTTGATTTTGAAGAATGAATTCTCCTAATTTTTAAGTCTTATAAACATGTTTAAAATATCCAAAGTACCCCTATGTAACCTCCCAAAGTCTTATTTGGACGTGGGGTGAATATACCACTTCACCTCTAGCATTACAGTAAACCTGCGAAATTGATAGCACCATCGACTGGCCAGTCGACGGACCGTTTGTCCTCAACGGACCGTCCTGACATCTCGTCGTTTGGTTCAGACACTTTACTTGGGGAGATTGAGCTCCTTAGTCTTAGTATTGAACTACGACACTCATCGACTGGACCACGAGCCGTCAGTTGCCTCAGTCGATTGGGGCCTGGTCTAGACAGCATTCGCTTAAGGAAAGGGTCCTTCCTCAAGGGCCCTTGGTTGGTCCTTGGGGATATTTTCCCTAACGTTTCTAATCTGAATATGTTAGTATACCAGTTTAGGACCTACCACATCAATTTCATCCAAAATGAACACGTAAAACTTGATTAAAGATGCGAAGACACATAAGATCGATTCAAGGCAAACCTTTCAAACGTAATAGACGTTCTTGGACGTTTGACCTCCAAACTTCATGAAATTCAACGCACTGCCTATAAACAATAATAACTCATATAAGAACCCCATTAACTCATCAAACAAACATATCGGCATATAACCACATATGAGACACATAGGTGACTTAGTCGTCGAACCCCTTAGTCATCCCTTGACGTTTCACTTCCAAATCACCTAAAACTGTAGAAACTGCCTCAATAGGACATTATAAACCAATTTAGGACCTTATACCCTCATGAAAACCATGTTAGGATCTAGCTTCACCTAAGTTATTTTCGAGGTATTACCCCGAGTTTGGGCCACGCCCTTGAGTTGATAAGCTGCCAACTCGGCCTTCTCAATTGAGGTCACACACATAACATATAGAATCTTAGAGACCTCATCGAGGAAATATTGAGGGTCCTTATCCGACCTCAACCGATAGAACATAGGTGGATTCATTCTAATAAAGTCTCTCAAACGCGAGGCCATAGTGTTAGCATGTTGAGGCACTCGAGGTCCAACCTCCCTATTCATTTGGGTCGTCATAGATTGAACTTGAGAAGTGGCGGCTTTAGCTTGAGAGGTCATGGCTTGAGTTAAAGTGAGAAAGGATGCCCTTATATCTCCATCGGTCCCCGGTGGAGTAACATCCGGAACTTGATCACCCATAGCAACTTCTTCAAGTGGAGGCACTTGTTTGTCTTGATTTCCAAGATTATCCATTTCTTTCTCGGCCCTTCTAGCAGCTGCTCTTCGAGTATTCATACCTATAACCACGATACAAGGTTTAGGTGAAAGCATATTATACGACTCTAGAGGTACGACTTAGGAATACAGGAAGATGAGAGTTTCTAAACATCATATAGTCTCTCATTCATAAGTGTGGCGCGCTTCACAATTATGACTAAGAATCTGCACAGACGTGGTTTAATGAGACATGGTTTCCATGGATATTCAAACTCATGCTTTGTTTCCAAGTTTGTCACATCCGGAAAGTACCCCCTAGACGTAACCGACGTCGTCTTTCTCAAAGAAAATTACTTAGTCTTCTACTTTTAAGAAACACACACACACACTCTCTCTCTCACACACACACAGCACACACACACAAAAAATAATATATATATATATATATATATATATATATATATATATAAAAGATACGATATAGTCTTAAAACGGATGTCTCATATCATAACCATCTAAACAAGAGTATAACAATTGGGCATAGACCATACATCAATACAATAAAAGCCACATATCGGCTATACAATCATAGTACTCTAATGAAAGAGAATGAACAAAGTGTCTTTAAGACTAATCAACATCCAATGCTACAAAGTGGTATTGTCCTCGAAGTGGTGAGGACCTACCCAACTTGGAGAACGAGGATCCAAGTCTTCTTCAAAAGTCGTCACGAACCCGTCAACGACCAGTACCTAAAATGTTGAGGAAAAAGGGAGAAATGGGGTTAGAACATCACTTGTACTAAGTGTGGAATCATATGCACATACAATATAGAAATCATGCTAAAAAGAGACATTTAGTTAAAGCATGCAATTTTACTTTTAAAACACATTATGCACATTCAAGAACCAATACAAGTCAATAAGCATATATTTCTTAATTCAAGACCATGTACATCACAAGACCAACAATACCAAGTCTAGTCAAGTCAACATGCATATCAAGATAATTGAGCACATAATAAAACAACTTTATCATCAAATTATAATATCAGCAAGCATGTATAAGACTTCATAGCATCATAACCAAACAAAGACCCTTACTCATGAACCCCCATTAAGTCCAATAGTGCAATGACTAAGTAAGGACCCATAACATCACCCAACCAATGAAACCCAATAAGAACCATAAGCAATGCCCAACTTCACAGACTATGCCATTAAGAGTAAACATCATCATACTTTACCAATAGATATCAACCACATTTTCTTAGTTGAAGCCAACATCACATAGTGTCATCAACATGTAAGGTCAACATATACATATCATTTACATTTATAAGCATATAAAAATATAATGCATCTTTCTAAGACTTCCCTCAAGGCTAACTAGTCCAATGTATAGGTAGAGTCCATACCCCTACCTAGACTAAGTCAAACCACATAGGTCATCCTAGTTAGAGTTCACTTCATTACTTCATTTAACCTTTTGGGAACATCTTGCCTTAACCGACATACACCACATGACTTAATGTGGAATTCGGTGTCAATGGAACCTTACACTGAAAGAAGGTGGACTACTTGCTAAGGTAGTACAAAAACATGAATATAGCATCTATGTGAATCCACTAGCTAGTATTCCTATGGGGGCAACATAGTTCAAGAACTAGGAGATGTAGTTGGGACCCTCTTTATGCTACATCCATTATAGTCTCCAATTTCATGAGTACATTAGTGATCCTACCTTCCCTATGTGGGAAGGGACACTCCTCACTCTAGTTTACTCAGTGCTATGCTAAAGCCCCTTTTTGAAATATCTTTAAGTCTTTATTAATCATCATAGCTTAGTTTACGTCATAGAGTCTATTCCTTATATAATCATCATCATATCTTAATAAAAATTTCATGAGTATTGTCCTTTCATTACAATTCACACATGTGAGGTTAGCACATTAACACCATATATCATAGTAAGGCTGTATCTATTTCATAACCAACATTATATTATTACATCTTAAGCATAATCTCACAATCCATAAATCAAGACATTTCAATTCAACATCATACCAACCCTAATCAATCTCATCATAAGTTATACTTCAATATTACTTCATCACTAAACACAAGTAATCATAATTGAAGTAAATGATTGAGATCACAAGACTTACCCCAATCTCCTTCACAATCCATCATCCAAGGTTTTACCATAAACCATCAAATTCAACCCAAAAATGGGTGTAATATGATCACACAGTAGTAATTTATACAATAACGAAGTCAATTGAATCACTACACAATAATTAATCACTAGTTCATAGCTTAGGGTTAAGGACTTAGGTCAAATTCATGATCTACTTCACAACCTAGCTCAATTCATCAAGAACTAGTATAATTGAATTACAATACATCATAATATACTCACAATTATATAAAGAAATCCTAAACAAAGCAATTTATAAAGTAAAATTCGGAATAGAAGAAGACTCACTTGAAACTCATGATTTTGAAATCAAATTTGAGGAACCCTTTGGTGAAAGAATCCCAAATGTGAAAGGAACCCCATGCCTTGTTAATTGATGAAGATTGATTGATAAAAGTATTATTCTTGCTTTCCTAGAACCCTCATTTGCTTGGTCTTCTATGGAGTTTCTTTGGAAAAGAGAAAGAAGAGAGAAAGAAGAGCAATTTTTTTTTTTTTATTGATCTATTGATCAATAATGATGTTATTGATGAATAATAATGTTAAGTACATACTCCTTATATATGAAAGAATCGTAGAGTCCTAATTTAACTATACTTAGAGTCCTACTACAATATCTATTACTAATATAATAATAATAATAATGCAATTATAAATAATCTAAATCCTAGTTGTACTATAATTCTAATAGTAATCCTAGTTGTAATATAATCATAATCATAATATAATTATAGACAAAATATAATCCTAATTAACATTGGTATCCTAGTCCTAGTGCGACTCTAATTCTTCAACAGTGTTGTAAACTCGCCAGTCAACTTCATTGGACCTGTTCCTTCAAATTCTCAGCTTCCTTCTTCATCAACACTTGTTGTAGACAAGTCAGTCAACTATGTTGGACCTATTCCTTTGACATGTTCCAATCGTCAGTTTCCTTCTTCTTCAACACTTCCTCTCAATCTAGTGAGTAGAGGAACGGTTAATCGTAGCTTGCTTTGGATATCCATCAAAAAAACTTTGAATACCCAGCAAAAAGAACTTCTTTTGTTAATGCTTCGGTATACTGATTTTTTTTTTCCGAATATCCAACAAAAAAAAACTTTGAACACCCAGCAAAAACTTGTTTTGTCAATGCTTCGGTATGTTGATGTTGTTGTTTCCTCTTCCGCTGCCTTTTGGGGCAGATAATACCATGTTATGATTTTGTTATGACACTTTTTCATCCTCTTCCATTATATCAAACTTGTGAGAGAATTACAAAATTGATTAAGGGTGGGATATGGTGCCTTAACGAAGCTTCTAGCAAAATTAGTTACTCTTTTTTTTTTTTAATATAAGTTTTTTTATAGTATTCCCACATCTCCTTGGCAGTTGAGTAGCCAACAATTAGTTGCGTGCTTTCTTTGGTAAAGGTGCTTGAGATCCAACTCCTTAGTAACACATTTTTCTCCTCCTAATAATCAATTGTGTCTCTAGCTTTTGCATCCTTCTTAGTCTACAATTTTTCTAGTAGTCTGTCCAGTGGAACAACAACTTTTACTTGGTTCATTCTCTGTGATATGAATCTATTGGGATATTTGTGTCCTCTTTATGAGGTAGTTTGCTGGCATAAGTTTAATGGAGCAAGCGACAATTATTTGGTGAAGTAAGAAGGTTGACATGGTTTTTTATAGAAGGGTCCATTGCAACGTGTGATATTTTATTTATCAATACTCAGAGAGCGGAAAAGATTTAAGCTCTGATACCATGCAGAAATCCATGTAGAAATCTCACGTAGAGAAATCAATGATTTATTGATGTATTGATGTATTGATAGGTTAATCAACATTGATTAATTGTTATGTTGAATAATATTGGTAGTATTGATATGTTGATCAATATTTGTTGTATTGATCTATTGATTAATAATGATGTTATTGATAGCAATTGGGTTTTGGGAATTATGAGAGTTGGGTTTAGTTTAATTAGGTTTGGTCTTTATATAGAGGTCCTTAAGTTACTTAATTGAACCTCCCCTAACCCTTAATTAACTAACTAACCACTTAACTAATTAAATGAAACAATTAAATTTAGACAGTAAAACACGGACCTGACCTACGAGACCCTGACCTACGGGCCGTAGGTCAGTCGACGGCCAAGTCCCCCTCCATGTTGCACATCCGTTGTTTTGGTCAGATACTTTCCAAATGACCTCTTCACGAATTTGGATAAGTGACCATCGACGCCTCGTCGATTGGACCACACCTCGTTGCCTGCAAGTCGTCGATGGCTACTGTCTTTTGACAGCTTCTTGCCAAATTTCATCATTTTTCGACTCTTGAAACCTTGTCAAATAAACTAAGGCACGCTAGTACCTGTTGAATTAGTTTCTGGACGTCATGGACGTTCTTTGATGTTTTGATTCTAAAACTTCCTAAATGACTTATATACATTATATTTGACCTTAAAACAGTGTAAAAACTCTTAGACTCTCATGTTAGGCTCTAGATTAGGCTTTAGATTTTCGGAGTATTAAAAATAGCATCTTCAATGCAAGACCAACATCATCTAGTATAGTCACGTCAACATGTGTATAGCATATTAGAACTATAATCAAAGAAACTCCAACATCATTTATAACAACAAAGCATGTATAAGAGTTCATAGCATTACAACATATACAAGACCCTTACTCATAACCCAATATCAAGTCTATAAGTGCAATGACCAAGTAAAGCCCCATAACCTTACTCAACCAAGTAAACCAAATAAAGGATCATAATCAATGCCTAACATCACATAATATATCATCAAGAGTATTCATCATCATGTTTAGCAATATAGACCAATAGCATGTTCATACATGAAACCAACATCATATAGTATCATCAACATGTAAAGTCAATATATGCATATCATTCACTTTATAAGAACATAAGAACATCCTTCTAGGACTTCTCTCAAGGCCAACTAGTGCAATGTATAGGTAGAGTCCCATACCCCTACCTAGACTTAGTCAAACCCCTTAAGTCGTCTTAGTTAGATCTCCATTTATTACTTCGTTTTACTTTTGAGAACATCTTTCCTTTACTGACATAGACCACATGATCTAATGTGAAATCCGGTGTCATGCAACCCTACACCGAAAGAAGGTGGACTACTTGCCTAGGTAGTACCAAAGCATGAATATAGCATCTAGGTGGATCCACTCGCTAGTATTTCTATGGGGGCAACATAGTTCAAGAACTAGGAGATGTACTTGAAACCCTTTTTATGACTTTGACATTATAGTCTCCAATCTCATGAGTACAATAGTAAACCTACCTTCTTTACTTGGGAAGGAACACTCCTCACTACTAGTTTACTCGGTGCTAAGCTAGAGTACCTTTTGAAATGTCTTTCTTTAACAATCATCACTTAGTTTAGGTCATAGGACAATAGATCCTTGTATAGTCATAGTCATTATCTCAATAGGAATTTCATGAGAACACCTTTCATTACAACCCTCAAATATGAGATTAGCACATTAACATCATCATATCATAGTAAGGCACATAGACACTTCATAACTAACCTTCTATCATTACATCTTAAGCACAATCTCACAATCACATAATCAAGACATTTCAATTGCATAATCATACCACACCTACTTAATCCAATTACAAGACATACTTCAATTGAACTTCATCACCAAGTACAAGCCATCATAATTGAAGTAAAGTTTAGGATAACAAAGACTTACCCAATCTCCTTCAAAATCCATCATCATGGTCTTACCATTAAACAACCAATTTCATCCAATAATAGGTGTAGTAACATCATTCAATAGTAATTAATACAATAACTAGGTCAATTGTATCATCACTATCCCAGCTAACTTCAATTCATAACCTAGGGTTAGGCGGGAAAGGGTTCATCATGAATTCTTAAAGAAATAGATCCAATCCCAACAATAAATTACCCTATGAAGTCCATGAACGAATTAGAATAGATAAAACAAATCTATCAATCAAGACATTCATCAATTTCTATCAATTTATAAGCAAGATCCAATATTTGGGGGAAATGGGGAAGGGACATGATCCACACGAAATTCCCACAATTAACATCAATTACTTAACAATCTATACTTAATTAGTCATACGAAATCACAATTAATCATAATCAATCATCAATTTCAAGTTTAGACGAAAACCCATTTGTAGAGAAAAACCCTAAAAATTGGGTTATTTAGAAATCAACTTTGAGGGAACCTCTTGGGGAAAGGAATCCTAAGAGTGAAGAACCCATACCTTAATGAAGCTTATTCCACAACATTTGAGAAGAAAATTTGAGAGCTTGGTCTTCTTCTCCAAGCTTCCTTGATCCTTCAATGGAGGATGAATAGAGATAGAAAGTAGAGAGAGGTGAGAGCTTTTGGGTTTTGATTTGGGGATTTGATTTGAGTGAGTGAAAATGACTTAAAACTTATCTAAAACCAATATATACTCGTCCCCTAAATTACCCAAAAGACCCCTCACTTAAATGGGTCTTTTTGTGAAGTCAAATTGACTTAAAAACTACGTGAACGAATCTAGAAGTGGCTGCGCGTCGCGGGAGAAATTTTATATCTTTTTTTGAAAATCCAGGTTGAGGCAGTGGACCTCATGGAGGACCCATGTCGCGAGGCAAAATTTTTCCTTCCTTGTGTTGGCTGCCAACGTGCAGCTGGTTCCACATCTTGGCTGCCACAAGCTGCTTTAGCAGCTTGCTCGCCAATGTTTGGGTCCTCCTCAAGGACCCTTCGGGGGGGCCTTGGGAAGTCGTTACTGGACGTTTGGACCCTTTCTACTATATTTTACCTATTTAAAGTCTTCTTATAAGCTTTAGACTTCATATGACACTTCCAAACATTCACACAACGTAGGGACGTCTACTAGTTCAATTTCACTAGTTTTCGAACGTCATGGACGTTTCTTGACCCCTTGACTCTAAAACTTCCTAAATGGTCTATAAACATTATTTTAGTCTTAGAAACAATGTTTTAAGGTTTAGTTCATAATGTGAGGCTCTAGATTAGGTCATGGACTTTCAGAGTGTTACATTATCCCCCCCCCCAGGAACATTCGTCCCCGAATGACACTAAAATCTTTTGTAGGAAAAGGATATACTCAATACTCGCAGCACAACCAAAAACATGTACAAATGAGTCACAAATCATAGGAGTACTTCACAACTCCGTTCAACACATAATATGGCATTACACATAGCAACTCATATCAGAATACATAAGAGCTCAACATTTCATAATACATTATGAGGAATTCCCTTCTCAACAATAACATGAGCTCAACACAACATATAGAGTTACTTATGCCAAAATCCCTTTCAACACACATCACCGTGCTCAATATCATTTCATGAAGGGAACAACATACCAAAATACACCAAATGAGTGCCAATCACGCAAAAGAACATTTTTGTATGAAACTTCATTTTAGCAAAAATCTTTATCATATATATGCACATCTTTGCAAAATAAGCGAAATTCAATTTATTCATTATTTTCATTATAAATAGGAACAACTAACCTTAATCAACAAAGAGATGAGGATAACGGGACTTCATATCGGCCTCGGCCTCCCATGTTGCTTTCTAAACTAGTTGGTTCTTCCATAACACGTTTACAGAAGCCACCTCCTTGTTCCTCAACTTCCTCACTTGTCTATCTAGGATTTAAACCGGAACCTCTTCATAGGAGAGGTCTCATCCACACCTAGACCCTCAATAGGAAGAATGGACTCGGGATCACCGATGCACTTCTTAAGCATGGAGACATGGAACACCGGATGAACAAAAGCCAATTGACTAGGTAGTCTCAACTCGTATTCAAGCCAACCCTTTGCAAAATTTCATAGGGACCCACATAACGACGACTCAACTTCCCTTTCTTGACAAATGTCAACACTCCTTTCATGGGTGAAAGTTTTAGATACACCTTATCATGCTCTTGAAAATTCTATGTCTCTTCTCCTGTGGTCAGCATAAGACTTTTGCCAGCTATAGGCTATTTTCAATCGATTCCTTATATATGGACTTTCTCCAAAGTCTTATAGATCAATTCAGGACCAAAGAGTAAAGACTCTCCCACTTCAAACCATCTAATTAGAGATATATATCTCATACCATACAAGGCCTTAAAAGGAGCCATAGATATAGTTGAATGGTAACTATTGTTATAAGAGAACTCAACCAAAGGCAAGCGTTTATCACAATTTCCCTTGAAATCAATTATACAAGCTCTAAGCATATCCTCAAGTGTTTGAATAGTACACTCCTCTTGACCATCCGTTTGGGGATGAAAAGTGGTGCTTAACTTCACCTAGGTACCCAACCCTTTATGGAATGACCTCTAAAACCTAGATGTGAATTGTGCACCCCTATGTGATATGATGGATAACGGAATACCATGACGACACACAATCTGATCTATGAAGATCCTTGCATAATTCTCCGCCAAGTAAGTGGACTTGACGTGAATAAAATGAGCGTATTTGGTCAACATATCCACAACTACCCAATATAGAGTCATTTTTCCTTTGAGTCCGAGGCAAACCTACCACGAAGTCCATATTAATGTCTTCCCACTTACAAGCGGGGACTTGTATTTCTTGAAGTAAACCACTTGGCTTTTGGTGGTCGGCTTTCACTTGTTGGCAATTTGGACATTTTCCAACAAATTCCGCTCTGTCCCTTTTTAAGCCTTCCCACCAAAAAACTTATCCAAGGTCATGATACATCTTTGTAGAACCCGGATGAATGGAATAACGGGAACCATGAGATTCCTCAAGAATCCGGTTCATCAAGTCATCAACATTGGGCACACACAACCTTCCTTGATACCACAAGACACCATCCCCCCTTAGGAGAATGACTCATTAACATTACCAAGAAACGATTCCTTAAACTCCATCAATGATTGATCAAGGTGTTGCTTAGACTTAACCTCAACCACCAAAGATGATTCAGAGTTATGAAGGACCATAAAACCACCATTTAGAGAATCTTGCAATCTAACACCCAAACGAGCCAACCAATGAACATCTTTCACTAGGTCTTTCTTAGATTTTTTTCCACATGAGACACACTACCCATGTTGAATTGTCTATTTCTACTATTTTGTATTCAAATTGAGGGTGAATTATTGGTGAGTGATCAATGATGATCAAGGATTGGAAGTTTGGTAAGGTTGAACTATTTTATTCCACTTTCTATAGATTGCTAATGTAGTGTAATCAATGTGATCTTGATCCTATAGTAAATGAAGCATGATTTCATCAATATTATGATACTTTTAGCTTATACCCTATATATGAATTGTTGATGAAATATGAGTATTGATCAGTGATGATCAAAGATTGATGAATTTGTAAGATTGCTCTATTCTTCTACTTTTCTATAGAATTGCTAGTTGAATTGGCCTTGTATGACATTGTGTGGTATAGTCAACTTATGGTGGTAGCGTTTACCTTATTTTCAATGTATACGTCATGTAATCATTGCCTTGAAGGTTATTGTAGTATGAATGTGGTTGTGATGATCACAATGTGGAGTACCATGCGTAGTCTTCCATTCTAGTATCATGATCTAGGTATTGATGATGTCTACTCTAATTGAATGATGTTGTTAGGGTTAGTTTTAGGTGTTGTTATTGATGAAGTAATAATGGTAAATGAAACCTACCTATGTACCCTATATGAATGTGTGATCATAGACAATGTTAGGAGTCTAGAATGAAATTGTTGAAGTTGTCTTGTCTCCTATGCTATTGTAACAACCCAAAAATTACTATGCTAAGTAATGCCTAAATGTACCTAGAATGCCTAGATTAGACCGGGTTCACAAGGCTTGGTGCGCGTGGAACCAGACCTCAGAACCTATGCACCAGCCAAGCCAACCAACTTGGTGAGTTAGTTGAGCTAGGCAAGGTTGGGTCCAGTCATGTAGGACACCCGAATATTAAGATTCACCCGATGAGTTTTAATCGTACTTGAAGGAGGTAATCTTAGGTTTGGAGGGTCTAGGGGTAAAATATTCTTTTCCAAGCTAAGGGTAGTATTTTAATTACCCTGAATATTTAATTAATTAATTATTTAATTTAAAAAGTGGATAGTTCGGGTAGGGTTGACCCGAATTGACCCGTTTTTGCGAGATAAGCTTCACCCGGTTCGATCCTTAATGGAAGCAATATTTAAGTTGAATTAATTGGTATTTTATTATCTGATTTAAGTATGGGAATTTTATTCTTTTCACTTAAGCCTTAGAAAATAAAATTAAAAAATTAAAATAACAAAGAGTCCTAGTTTGACTAAGTCCTTACCTAAAACTCCTACTCCTAAGATTACTCTCACATCTCTCCACTCTCATTCTTACGTCTCTCCACTCTCATTCTCATGTTTCATCATCTGTAAAAGAACAAAAAATCAAAATTTCATCACTCTTGAAGAACTTGTACGCTAAAACTCAAAAGAAAAACTAAACTAAAAACGAAAAGCAAAAACATTATTCTCAACAGGTTGTGCTTGAAGTTTCGGTGGTGAGGCATTGGTGTCGTGGGAGTTGGCTGTACATTGGAGAAGGTTTGGAAGGTGTTGAACGACAGAAAAGGTATGGGTTTTCTTCCTTTTGGTTCATTCTATTTTAATCCAAAAACTAGGAATGTTTCCCCGTTGCATGTCCCTGTCACTAGCTCCCATCGATTTTTGTAGGTTGGGTATGTTTGCTGGTAGAAATTAGGGATGTAACGTGTTTTCGTGATGATTATGTTTATGTATGTATGTTCGGATTTATGTGACTGATAATATTGTCTTTCCGAAACTATGTGATGAGTATGTGGGTGCATTGTGTATGCCGTGACTCTTGGTCACAGATTAAAGTGTGAAAAAAAGGGCATGCTAAATCCTTGTATTTTATGTGCAAATATTTGTAAAAATCGTGATGTTCATATGAGGTGTGATGTTGCTGAATTGAGTGAAAACTCTTGGCTAAATGTAACCACAAAAATGCTCTTAATAATGTACGAAATGTTCCACGAATTTTCCAAAAATCTAACGTATAAAATGTTGAGAAAAGGGACTGGAAAACGTGATCAAATTTCCAGATTTCTGGAAATTTGGTTTCGGCTCTGCAACTTGAAGAATTGGAGTTTCAAAAATCGTTTTAACATATGTGAGGTCATCAGGGATTGAACTCGAGACCTCACCATATGCAGGCTGCTGAAAAATTTGATATTAAATGTGCGGTAAGGGGGATTCAAAATGGGGTAAGGTTGGGTGAAGAAACAAAAGAAAAAGGGAAATAAATAAAATGGGGAGTGTGGGAATCGAACCCACAACCTCTCGGATAGGTGAGAAAATTAGGAGAAAAACTAAAGAAAAATAAAATGAGGTTATCGGGGATCGATCCCACATCCTCTTGGTCTCAAACGAAAAAGAGAGGAAAGAAAAGAAAGAAAAAAAGAAGTGTAGGCGTTGGGGATCGACCTCGGGTCCCCAAGCCAAAAATATAAGCCAAAAATTTAAATATGAGACTAAGTGTTGCTCAAGGGATTCGAAATCGGATTCCCTTGCCCAATTCCGTATTGATATATATGTCTTACGTGAATAAATATTTAATGAATGTTGCCTATAGGAATCATAATCAAGACCTTGGCATATTTACAAGATGCATAAGTCTTGTACCATATACTCTTTGGTAAGTATAAGTCACTTAGACGAATTAGGAACGAAGCCTCATGGCTTGTACGTATGGGTTCATAAGTCCAGCATACGTTTAAAAGTAATTGAACCTAATATGTATATGATGAAATGATGTGATCCCAAGAGGGTAAAGTAAGAGTGTGAAATACACTAAAAGGCCAAGTGCATTGACATATGATGAAATGAACATTCACGTAATGGAGTGAGTAATTATGAAGAGCTAATATGCTAAAGTTAATGAATATGGTGACAACATGATAAAAGGCTAATATCAAAGACGAGATCAATCTCAAATGAGCCTAATAAGTGTTACCAAAAACCGTACTCACCTATGAGAGTGTAAAACTAATAAAGAGACCAGTCTCTAAGAAACACTCTAATGAAAGTATTGAGATTAATGCACACTTAATACTAATGATGAGATGAGAAATCATCTAATGAGCAATGATGCCCTCATGCTAGAAGCCAACTTCTATGATGTGTGAGATTAACGTAATGGATCTTTATACGGAGCAACAATAGGCTAGTTATGAGTCGCAATTCCTTCTTTCGGGAAGGCAGAGGTTCGTGTAAATATCACGAGATGAGACTGTCCATTTAGGCTGGTATGGGTCTCCTTATATCTCCTAGTCTTTGAACCTGTAACAACCCTAAAAATGAATAGGATCAAGACTTAGGTTTTCAAGAATGTGTGCAATTAGACCAAGGTCCACACGGATTGATACACGTAGAACCAGACCTCAGAACCCTTACTACGACCAAGGCAACTAACTTGGGGAGTTAATTGAGCTTGAAAAGGTTGGAACCAACCATGTGAGGCTCAGAAAAACGAAGATTTAATTGAAAGAGCTTTTACCGGACTCAAAAGAAGAAATTTTAAGTTTTAGGGTCCAAGGGTAAAATGGTCTTTTCCAGGCCAAGGGTAATATTGTAATTACCTTGAGAAATTAATTATTTAATTAATTAATTTAATTGAATGAAGAAATTTGGGTGGGGCAACCCGAAGTGACCCATTTTCGCAAATGGGAGTCACTCGGGTTCGAGCCCCACTAGAAGCAAGGATTTAACTTGCTTTTATTTAATTTGATAAATTAATTAAATTAAATAATAAATATTATCTTATTAAGAAAAGGAAAAATCAGATTTTTAATTTAGCAAGGAGTCCTAGTTTGACTAATTCTCAAACCAAAACTCCTATCTTAAAGCTACTCTCTCTCTCTCACGATATCTCTCTCACTTTTTCAATTACTATCACGTTTCTCTCTGCCAAAGGAATGTGAAGAACTAAAAATTTATTAAGAGTTCTTCACACTTGAAGAACTCACGAAATTTTTAAGAAAAACAAGTAACCAAACGATAAAGCAAAGAGAGGTGGTTGTCGAGTAGTGTGGACGATTGAGAAAGCTTGGACTGATTTGTGGAGAGGATTTTTAGGCAGCAAATTTTTGTTTGAACCAGGAAATTAAGGTATGGGTCTTCTTACTCTTGGTCCCTTTCCCAAGAGACGCCTAGGACTCAGAATATTTGTCTCAAAACTAGGGTTATTTTTCCCGTTGCATGTCCCCATCATTAGCTCCCAACAAATTCGTAGGTTGGTATGTTTGGTGGTAGAAATTAGGTGTTGCAATGTGTTTTCATGAACATGTATTTGGAATCATATGAATGACAAGCTTTTTTGCCAAAAATATGTGTGAGTATGTGAAAAAGTTTATTGTAAACTTACTGTAAATGAGTGTTGATTTATGGCTTCAAGTTTGATATGATTTTGGGTGTCATTTAAGTGTATAAACTTATGCAAATGATGATGTTCAATTAAGTGTGAAGTGGCTGAACTTAAATGAAGAATTCTTGGGCAAATATGTCCATGAAAATACACCTAAAGGACTCACTAAATACTACTCCAAATGCATGAATTTTCAACGTTAAAAAGTGGAGAAAAATAGGCTGCAAAATGGTAATAAAAATTTCCAGATTTTGATGTTAAATTCGGGCAGTTTCTGGAGACTTTGAAAGGGTTTTAAAAGGGATTAAAATAGGTGAGGTCAAGGGGAATCGAACCCAAGACCTCACATGACTAAGAGATGAGATTTTTTTAAAAGATAAAAAAAATGTGTTGGGGCTAAGGGGATTCGAATCCCTTAGCTACTGCCCGCGAAAATGAATTAAAATAAATAGGTGAGGCCGTGGGGGTTAGATCCCACGACCTCACTGTCCATGCTCTCAACTTAGAGAAAAGTATTAAATATATATATGGGGCTGTGGGGGTTCGAACCCACCACCTCACAGCCCTTAAGCGAAAATTAATTAAAAGAAGGAGGCTGTGGGGGTTCGAACCCACGACCTCCCTACTTGGGCGAAATTAAGAGTAAAATAAAAGAGTCTGTGGGGGTTTGATCCCACAACCTCTTGGTTTAAGAAAGATGGGAGAATATCATGTTAATGAAAAATGAAAATGGGGTTGTGGGGGCTCGAACCCAGAACCCATCGGCCAAATTCAAGAAAAAGGTTAAATAGAAAAGTAATCCTTCAATGTTAATATTGTGATTTGACTTAGAGTTAAAATGTTATGAATATTAGAATAAAATAAATTAAAAATATAAATGATATCCAATTGATTCAAGACTTGGGATTCCTTACCCAAACTTCCGTTTGATACATAAGTCATACGTGAACAAATCATCCAAGAATAATGCCATCTACTTAGATCGAAATCAAGATCTTGGTATATATACAAGATACATAAGTCTTATACTATAAAATCTTAGGAATGTATGAGTCACATAATGAACTACGAATGAAGCCTCATGGCTTGTATGTATAGACACATAAGTCTAACATACGTTCAAAAGTAAGTGAACTTAAGATGTATGAAATGAAATGATGAACCCTAGAAGGGTTAAGTATGAGTGTAAAATACACTAAATGGCCAAGTGCATTGGCATATGATGGGATGAACAATGAAATAATGAAATGAACAATGAAATAATGAAACCCTAGAAGGGTTAAGTAAGGGTGTAAAGCACACTAAAAGGCCAAGTGCATTGGCATAAGACGAAATGAACATTCACGTAATAAGAGGTGAATAGCTATGAAAAGCAAAGGTGCTAATAATGATGAATGTGGTGACAACATGATATGAGGTTAATGTAAATGATGAGAGCAATCTCAAATGAGCCTAAGTAAATGTTACCAATACGTACTCACCTATGAGAGTGTAAGATAATGAAGAGACCAGCCTCTATGAACACTGTAATTAGAGTATTGAGCTTAACACACTCAATACGAATGATGAGATGAGAAATCATCTAATGAGCTATGATGTCCTCATACTAGAAACCAGCTTCCATGACGTATGAGATGAATGTAATGGAACTTTATACTAAGCACCGATAGACTAGCTATGAGTGGTGATGCCTTCTTTCGGGAAGGGCGGAGGTTCACATAACTCTCATAAGATGAGACTGTCCGGCTTGCCGGGTATGGGTCTCCTGATATCTCCTAGTCTTCGAACCTATACTGCCAATATAGGGATCTGGCGGGGTTAAATCCCATGTACGCTAGCATGTTTTTGGGTCACTTTGGCCGGTGATTCCACCTCTTTTCGGTGTGGGGGAGACACTGGATTTCATGATGCTCACATGATCTATGTCGGTTAAAGTTAAAGTTCCCAATGAATGAATAAGGCCAGCCTCAAATGATGTACATAATGAAATGAACGATATCAAAGGTGTTAGGATAGGATAATCAAAGGTGAGTTAGACTCAAGTAATGACATTAGGTCATTCTTGGTCATTGCACAACGAACCTAATGAAAGTCTTAAACTGCATCCTAGGTATAACCGGTGATTTCACTGGACTATGAATGAAAAGAAATGAAGTACGTATGAATGAATGAAGCAGACTTTGTGTTTGCTAATGAAGACTCCCCAGTCGAGGTCCCATATGTTGAGCCCTCTTTTCTGGGATGTCTTAATGTCAAGTCCATGATTCCAAGGTCTCATGACATATGAATGAATGTTATGAAAGAAGTTATGTGCTACATGCAAAAATGTGTTGTATGCTATATGATATGTGCTATGTGTAAATGTTATGTGTTGTATGCAAATGTGAAAAGTATAATGATGTATGTTATTCTCATGGCATAACTTTCCTATTCCCAATCTGGAAAGCTCACTGACTTTCCTAATCCAAATTTAAAAAGATCATTTACTTTCCTAATAAAAATTAGGAAACTTTCCAAATCTCAATTTGGCAAGTCCACTGACTTGACTTCCAAAATCATGTTGTTAGGAAAGAGCTATTCTTTCTCATACATGTCCTTGGTGTGTGCTTGCATATACCCATACTTAGTACAAGTGTGTACTAACCCCATACAAACTCTACTATTTTAGGTGCAGGCACAGGTGGACGGTAGAGCTACAGGATCATCGCTGCAGTTATCCGGACGTCCAGCATTCATCCGGCTTTGGTAGGTCCTCATGCTTTCGAGGATGCTACAATTTTATATTCTAGCTTAGTTTAGGAGTTGAGCTAGTGGAGTATGTTCCACTAGCGTTTCTTTCTTATTTTATTCAGACTATGTATTGGGCCATTTTGGCAATTGTACAATTATATTTATTGAACTATTCCTTTCATTTGATTATCTCTTAATGATTAGATGGTTGATGGTGAATAAATTACGAATGTATTAGAAATGCTCAGTAAGCAATGTTAGAAACAAAAAAGTTTCAAATTTTCCGCTAAAATTAACCTATGTAAAGTAAGAGTGACGTAAGTAGGCTTGTCTGCGACCTCTGAGAGGTCAACGACGCCGGACTCGTCTGGGGTCTAGATTCTGGTCGTGACAAAGTTGGTATCAGAGCACTAGGTTAAGTTATGAAAAATAATAAGTTCACATCAACCACATTGAGTAGTTTCTAAGTCATGGTAGTGAAGTGCACCACTATCCTGGATTAGAGACTGCATGATGCGTAGGAAAGTTTCCCTTCTTCTGATCTTATCGTGTTTTTCTGAATGTCTGAATTCTTGGTGTTATGAGCGTCTCTAACATCAATCCTTTTTGTTTTCCAGAGAATGAACACTAGGAGAGGAATTGGTCAGAGGAGAGGAGGAGCAGCTGCTAGGGGTAATCAGAATCTACCCCAGGCTCCCGCTGAAGGAGTGGCCATGCCAGTTAACCCAGCTGGGTTGACTGATGCTGAGGTGCGGGCATCTTTGGCCCAAATGGCACAGGCCATTACTATGCAGGCCCAGGCTATGACTGCCCAGGTCAACAGACAGGATGTTCAGAGGGAGAACCCACCGGTTCGTAGCATGGCTGACAGGCTGAGGGATTTCACGAGGATGAATCCTCCCATTTTCACAGGGGTTAAGACATCGGAGGATCCTCAAGAGTTTGTAGATGAGGTGCATAAGATTCTGGTGGCTATGGGGGCTACTGATATTGAAAAGGCTGAGCTGGCTTCTTATCAGCTCAAGGATGTTGCACAGACTTGGTGCAAGATGTGGCAAGATAGCCGTGTCTTAGTTGGAGTACCAGTCACATGGGAGCTGTTCAAGACAACATTTCTGGAGAGATTCTTTCCCAGGGAGATGAGGGAGGCCAAGGTTGAGGAATTCATCAACCTCAAACAAGGCTCTATGACAGTCAGGGAGTATTCCTTGAAGTTTGTTAAGCTGTCAAGGTATGTTGTTTTCCCTAGTATTTAATAGCAAGAATGAGGATAATACTGACTTTGTTGAAATCACCCAGGTATGCTACTTCCCTGGTTTCTAACAGCAGGGATGAGATGAGCAGGTTCCTCACATGAATCAATGGAGACCTGGAGGAGGAATGTCGGTCTGCGATGCTCCATGATAATATGGACATTTCCAGGTTGATGGTGCATGTACAGCAGGTGGAGGACAGCCGTAGAAAGAGGGGTATTTGTGATGTTAGGAGGCCTAGGCCTCAAGATCAGGCAGGTCCCAGCCACGGAGGCCACAGAAACAACTTTGGCGTCCGTGAGCAGACAATGTTTAAGAAGGGACTCTCCCACCAAAGGGAGTCAAGTTCAGCCAAGAGTCACTGTGATAGGGATTCTGAGTCCAGAGTTAAGAGAAACAATGGAGTAGATACACCTCAGGAGAGTCCACCTTGCAGGAAGTGTGGCAAACTGCATGGAGGAGAGTGTATGATGGGCTCTAATGCTTGTTACAGCTGTGCAAAACCGGGCCACATGGTGAAAGATTGTCCGAATAGAAGGAGTCAAGAACAAGGGAAGGAGAGAGTTCAGACTAATGGCCCAAATGAAGAGGCTCCAAGGAGGCAACGATTCTTCGCACTCAAGTCTAGGGGTGCAGGGGAAGGCACTTCTGATGAAGCCTCGGGTGCGTAGCCTTAATTAGTCTTTCATATATTTGACTGTATATGGTGTTTATGCCCTAGTATGAGGTTAATATGTTTGAAGTCATCATATTGGTTGCTGATTTATATGACTTTTATGTTGACTTTGTGTTGTATTCTTTGATGAGACTAGTTTAGTGAAGAATTCCTTAGTCTATTCATGTGAAGCTACTAGTAGGTCTCAAGGAGGTGTTCCATCATGTTAAGAAGTGAATCAAATATTCACCCATGGAAGTATTGAAGTACCTACGTATGTGTACGTTCTATAGATGACATACTTATTGTTAGTAAAGAGTAGTGTCATTCGGGGACGAATGTTCCTAAGGGGGGGATAATGTAACAACCCTAAAAATGAATAGGATCAAGACTTAGGTTTTCAAGAATGCGTGCAATTAGACCAAGGTCCACACGGATTGATACGCGTAGAACCAGACCTCAGAACCCTTACTACGACCAAGCCAACTAACTTGGGGAGTTAATTGAGCTTGGAAAGGTTGGAACCAACCATGTGAGGCTCACGAAAACGAAGATTTAATCGAAAGAGTTTTTACCGGACTCAAAAGAAGAAATTTTAAGTTTTGAGGGTCCAAGGGTAAAATGGTCTTTTCCAGTCCAAGGGTAATACTGTAATTACCCTGAGAAATTAATTATTTAATTAATCAATTTAATTGAAAAAGAAATTGGTGGGGCAACCCGAAGTGACCCATTTTCGCAAATGGGAGTCACTCGGGTTCGAGCCCCACTAGAAGCAAGGATTTAACTTGCTTTTATTTAATTTGATAAATTAATTAAATTAAATAATAAATATTATCTGATTAAAGAAAGGAAAAATCAGATTTTTAATTTAGCAAGGAGTCCTAGTTTGACTAATTCTCAAACCAAAACTCCTATCTTAAAGCTACTCTCTCTCTCTCACGATATCTCTCTCACTTTTTCAATTACTCTCACGTTTATCTCTGCCAAAGGAAGGTGAAGAACTAAAAATTTATCAAGAGTTCTTCACACTTGAAGAACTCACACGAAATTTTTAAGAAAAACATGTAACCAAACGATAAAGCAAAGAGAGGTGGTTGTCGAGTAGTGTGGACGATTGAGAAAGCTTGGACTGATTTGTGGAGAGGTTTTTTGGGCAGAAAATTTGTGTTTGAACAAGGAAATTAAGGTATGGGTCTTCTTACTCTTGGTCCCTTTCCCAAGAGACCCCTAGGACTCAGAATATTTGGCTCAAAACTAGGGTTATTTTCCCCGTTGCATGTCCCTGTCATTAGCTCCCGACAAATTTGTAGGTTGGTATGTTTGCTGGTAGAAATTAGGTGTTGCAATGTGTTTTCATGAACATGTATTTGGAATCATATGAATGACAAGCTTTGTTGCCAAAAATATGTGTGAGTATGTGAAAAAGTTTATTGTAAACTTACTGTAAATGAGTGTTGATTTATGGCTTCAAGTTTGATATGATTTTGGGTGTCATTTAAGTGTATAAACTTATGCAAATGATGATGTTCAATTAAGTGTGAAGTGGCTGAACTTAAATGAAGAATTCTTGGTCAAATATGTCCATGAAAATGCACCTAAAGGACTCACTAAATACTACTCCAAATGCATGAATTTTCAACGTTAAAAAGTGGAGAAAAATAGGCTGCAAAATGGTAATCAAAATTTCCAGATTTTGATGTCAAATTCGGGCAGTTTCTGGAGACTTTGAAAGGGTTTTAAAAGGGATTAAAATAGGTGAGGTCAAGGGGAATCGAACCCAAGACCTCACATGACTAAGAGGCTGAGATTTTTTTTTTTAAAAAAAAATGTGTTGGGGCTAAGGGGATTCGAATCCCTTAGCTACTGCCCGCGAAAATGAATTAAAAAAAATAGGTGAGGCCGTGGGGGTTCGATCCCACGACCTCACTGTCCATGCTCTCAACTTAGAGAAAAGTATTAAATATATATATGGGGCTGTGGGGGTTCGAACCCACCACCTCACAGCCTTTAAGCGAAAATTAATAAAAAGAAGGAGGCTGTGGGGGTTCGAACCCACAACCTCCCTACTTGGGCGAAATTAAGAGTAAAATAAAAGAGGCTGTGGGGTTTGATCCCACAACCTCTTGGTTTAAGAAAGATGGGAGAATATCATGTTAATGAAAAATGAAAATGGGGTTGTGGGGGCTCGAACCCACAACCCATCGGCCAAATTCAAGAAAAAGGTTAAATAGAAAAGTAATCCTTCAATGTTAATATTGTGATTTGACTTAGAGTTAAAATGTTATGAATATTAGAATAAAATCAATTAAAAATATAAATGATATCCAATTGATTCAAGATTTGGGATTCCTTACCCAAACTTCGTTTGATACATAAGTCATACGTGAACAAATCATCCAAGAATAATGCCATCTACTTAGATCGAAATCAAGATCTTGGTATATATACAAGATACATAAGTCTTGTACTATAAAATCTTAGGAATGTATGAGTCACATAATGAACTACAAATGAAGCCTCATGGCTTGTATGTATAGACACATAAGTCTAACATACGTTCAAAAGTAAGTGAACTTAAGATGTATGAAATGAAATGATGAACCCTAGAAGGGTTAAGTATGAGTGTAAAATACACTAAATGGCAAGTGCATTGGCATATGATGGGACAATGAAATGATGAAATGAACAATGAAATAATGAAACCCTAAAAGGGTTAAGTAAGGGTGTAAAGCACACCAAAAGGCCAAGTGCATTGGCATAAGACGAAATGAACATTCACGTAATAAGAGGTGAATAGCTATGAAAAGCAATGGTGCTAATAATGATGAATGTGGTGACAACATGATATGAGGTTAATGTAAATGATGAGAGCAATCTCAAATGAGCCTAAGTAAATGTTACCAATACGTACTCACCTATGAGAGTGTAAGATAATGAAGAGACCAGCCTCTATGAACACTCTAATGAGAGTATTGAGCTTAACACACTCAATACGAATGATGAGATGAGAAATCATCTAATGAGCTATGATGTCCTCATACTAGAAGCCAACTTCCATGACGTATGAGATGAATGTAATGGAACTTTATACTGATCACGGATAGACTAGCTATGAGCGGTGATGCCTTCTTTCGGGAAGGGCGGAGGTTCACGTAACTCTCATGAGATGAGACTGTCCGGCTTGCCGGGTATGGGTCTCCTGATATCTCCTAGTCTTCGAACCTATACTGCCAATATAGGGATCTGGCGGGGTTAAATTCCCATGTACGCTAGCATGTTTTTGGGTCACTTTGGCCGGTGATTCCACCTCTTTTCGGTGTGGGAGAGACACTGGATTTCATGATGCTCACATGATCTATGTCGGTTAAAGTTAAAGTTCCCAATGAATGAATGAGGCCAGCCTCAAATGATGTACATAATGAAATGAACGATATCAAAGGTGTTAGGATAGGATAATCAAAGGTGAGTTAGACTCAAGTAATGACATTAGGTCATTCCTGGTCATTGCACAACGAACCTAATGAAAGTCTTAAACTGCATCCTAGGTATAAGCGGTGATTTCACTAGACTATGAATGAAAAGAAATGAAGTACGTATGAATGAATGAAGCAGACTCTGTGTTTGCTAATGAAGACTCCCCAGTCGAGGTCCCATATGTTGAGCCCTCTTTTCTGGGATGTCTTAATGTCAAGTCCATGATTCCAAGGTCTCATGGCATATGAATGAATGTTATGAAAGAAGTTATGTGCTACATGCAAAAATGTGATGTATGCTATATGATATGTGCTATGTGTAAATGTTATGTGCTGTGTGCAAATGTGAAAAGTATGATGATGTATGTTATTCTCATGGCATAACTTTCTATTCCCAATCTGGAAAGCTCACTGACTTTCCTAATCCAAATTTGGAAAGATCATTTACTTTCCTAATCCAAATTAGGAAACTTTCCTAATCTCAATTTGGCAAGTCCACTGACTTGACTTCCAAAATCATATTGTTAGGAAAGACCTATTCTTTCTCATGCATGTCCTTGGTGTGTGCTTGCATATACCCATACTTAGTACAAGTGTGTACTAACCCCATACAAACTCTACTATTTTAGGTGCAGGCACAGGTGGACGGTAGAGCTACAGGATCATCGCTGTAGTTATCCGGACGTCCAGCATTCATCCGGCTTTGGTAGGTCCTCATGCTTTCGAGGATGCTACAATTTTATGTTCTAGCTTAGTTTAGGAGTTGAGCTAGTGGAGTATGTTCCACTAGAGTTTCTTTCTTATTTTATTCAGACTATGTATTGGGCCGATTTGGCAATTATACAATTATATTTATTAAACTATTCCTTATATTTGATTATCTCTTAATGATTAGATGGTTGATGGTGAATAAATTACGAATGTATTAGAAATGCTCAGTAAGCAATGTTAGAAACAAAAAAGTTTCAAATTTTCCGCTAAAATTAACATATGTAAAGTAAGAGTGACGTAAGTAGGCTTGTCTGCGACCTCTGAGAGGTCAACGACGCCGGTCTCGTCTGGGGTCTAGATTCCGGTCGTGACAGAACCTATGCAGCGAACATAGGGTTCTAGCAGGGTTTAATTCCCTATACACGCTAGCATGTTTTTGTTTCACTTTGGCCGGTGATTCAACCTCTTTTCGGTGTGGGGTAGACACTGGATTTCATGATCTCACATGATCTATGTCGGTTAAAGTTCAAGTTCCCAAAGAAAGAATGAGGTCAGCCTCATGTAATGCACACCATGAAATGAATGATACCAAAGGTGTTTGGATAGGATAATCAAGAGGTGAACTAGACTCAAGTAATGACACTAGGTAATTCTTGGTCATTGCACAGTGAACCCGAAGAGAGTCCTAAACAACATCCTAGGTATATAAATGAATGAAAAATAAAGTACGTATGAATGAATGAAGCAGACTCTGTGTTTGCTAAAGAAGGCTCCCCTAGTTGAGGTCCCATATGTTGAGCCCTCATTTTGGAAGTCCTAATGTTAAGTACGTGATTCCAAGGTCTCACGGCATACGAACGAATGATATATGATATATGTTTCTGCTAAATGAAGTATGTTATGTGTTGTGTGCAATATGAAAAGAATGATGATGCATGTTACTCTCATAGCATAACTTTCCTAATCTGATTTGGCAAGTCCAACTGACTTGGCTTTCCATAACTCATATCATTAGGAGAGAGCTCTTCTTAATCATGCATGTCCTTGGTGTGTACTTGCATACACCCATACTTAGTAAAAGTGTGTACTAATCCCATACAACCCTTTACTTTTAGGTGCAGGTGCAGGTGCAGGTGGACGCTAGAGCTTACGAGATTACGTTGAAGCTATCCGGACGTGGAGCATTCATCCGGACTTGGTGGGCCATCATGCTTTCGAGGATTCTTATCTCATATATTCTAGCTTAGACGTAGGCATGAGCTAGTGGAGTATGTTCCACTAGCATTTCTTTCTTACTTATTTTCACACTTCGTAATAGTGACATTTTGGCAACTTTATATTTATGCAGTTATGAACTATTTCCTCTATTTGAATATCTCATTATTTAATGGTTGTTGTGAACTGATGTGATATAATGCAATTCTTACCATGAAGTCTATGTATACTTTAAAAGTTTTAAATTTTCCGCTAAAATTAACCTATACGATGTAATGAGGACGTATTTAGGCTTGTCTACAACCTCTGAGAGGTCAACGACGCCGGTTTTGGCTACGGTCTAGACCCCAGTCGTGACTAACATGGTATCCGAGCCTTAGGTTAAATTCCAAGGATAACAAGTTCACATCAACCACATCGAGTAGTTTCTAAGTTATGGTAGTGAAGTGCACCACTATCATGAATTAGAGACTGCATGATGCGTAGGATAAATTTCCCTTCTTCTGATCTTATTGTGCTTTTCCTCAACCTCTGTTTATGTTTTACTTGATCCAGGGTCTACGTTTTCTTTTGTGACTCCCTTGCTTGCTATGAATTTTGAAACACTTCCTCAGTTTTTGCTTGATCCTATCGTAATTAGTACTCCCTTAGGAGAAAATGTGAGAGCTGATAGGGTTCATAGAGACTGCCCAATAGTAGTATGTGGTAAGACTATGTGTGCAGACCTTGTTTAGTTACCCATGAATGACTTCGATATTATACTTGGTATGGACTGGCTCCATAAATGTTATGCCTCCATGGATTGCCATAGTAGGGTTGTGAGATTCCGTTTCCCTAATGAAGTAGAGCTGGTCTGGGAGGGGTACACTTCGAGCCGTTCAAGTCCCTTGATTTCGAACCTAAAAGCTAATAAAATGATGTCCAAGGGATTGTTATGCCACCTTGTGAGTGTCAATGATCTGGATCATGACATTCCTTCCATAGACTCTGTGCTTGTAGTGAATGAGTTCCAAGATGTTTTCCCTGATGATTTGCCTGGAGTCCCTCCCCCTCGAGAGATTGATTTTTGTATCGACCTAGATCCCGATACCAAACCGATTTCAATTACTCCCTACAGAATGGCTCGAGCTTAACTCAAAGAGTTGAAACTGCAGTTAAAAAATCTCACTGATAAGGGCTTCATCCAGCCCAGCATATCCCCTTGGGGCACTCCAGTGCTGTTTGTGAAAAAGAAGGATGGAACCCTTAGGATGTGTATCGATTATCGGCAGCTCAACAAAGTCACTATAAAGAACAAGTATCCACTTCCCAGAATGATGACTTATTCGATCAGCTCCAAGGGTCTAGTTTCTTCTCGAATATTGATCTTCGTTACGGGTATCATCAGCTTAGGGTTAGGGATGAAAATTTCCCAAAGACAGCCTTTCGTACTTGTTATGGTCATTATGAGTTCCTAGTCATGTCATTTTGTCTCACTAATGTACCAGCTGCATTTATGGACCTCATGAATCGAGTCTTCCGTGAATACCTTGATCCTTTCGTCATAGTATTCATTGATGACATCCTCATCTACTCCAAGACCAAGGAAGAGCATGAACAACATTTGAGACTAACCTTACAGGTACTTAGACAACATCAGTTGTATGCCAAATTCAGCAAGTGTGAATTCTGGCTTAGATCAGTGACCTTCTTGGGTTATGTTGTGTCTGATCAGGGTGTGGAGGTGGAACACAGTAAGACTGAGGTTGTTAAGAACTAGCCAAGACCTCTTACTCCCACTGATATCCGTAGCTTTCTGGGATTGGCTGGTTACTGCCGCAGGTTCGTGGAGGGTTTTTCTTCCATTGCTTCCCCACTAAGAGCTTTGACTAAGAAGAAAGCCAAGTTCAAATGGGCGGAGACTTGTGAGAAGAGTTTCCAGGAGATCAAGGACAGACTCACTTCAGCCCCAGTGCTTACGTTTCCTAAATGTGGTGAGAGTTACACTATTTATTGTGACACATCCAGGGTTGGTTTGGGTTGTGTTCTTTTGCGGGTGGTAAGGTGATAGCATATGCATACAGACAACTCAAGGTACATGAGAAGAATTATCCGACTCATGACCTGGAGTTGGCAACTGTGGTATTTGCATTGAAGCTGTGGAGGCATTACTTGTATGGGGTGCATGTGGATATGTTCACAGACCACAAGAGTCTCCAGTACGTGTTCACACAGAGGAAGTTGAATCTACGTCAGCGGAGATGGTTGGAGCTGTTGAAGGAATATGACATGAGTGTCCACTACCATCCAGGGAAGGCAAATGTTGTAGCTGATGCTTTGAGCAGGTTGAGCATGGGGAGTACAACCCACGTTGATGATGGGAAGAAGGAGTTGGTAAAGGATGTACAAAGACTAGCCAGACTGGGTGTGCGGTTGATGGATTCCACTAGTGGGGGTGTTTCAGTTCGTCTTAGTTCTGAATCATCCTTGGTAGTTGAAGTCAAGAAGGTTCAGCATCTTGATCCAGTTTTGATGGAGTTGAAGGACTTAGTGCTGATAAAGATGAATGAGTCCTTTCCTTTAGGAGGTGACGGCATACTTTGGTACCAGGACAGGCTGTGTGTACCAGACGTGGATGATTTGCAGACCAGGATTGTTGTAGAAGCCCATGGTTCCAAGTATTTGATACATCCAGGTTCCACCAAGATGTATCATGACCTCAAGCAGATCTATTGGTGGGATGACATGAAGAAGGACATTGTTGAGTATGTGGCCAGGTGTCCTAATAGTCAGCAGGTTAAGGCGGAGTACCTTAAGCCTGGTGGTCTCACTCAGATGATTGAGGTTCCGACTTGGAAGTGGGAGGACATTAACATGGACTTCGTTGTTGGTCTTCTGAGGACTAGGAGACAACATGACTCCATATGGGTTATTGTGGACAGGATGACTAAGTCTGCCAACTTTATCCCTGTGAGTCTACTTACAGGGCCGAGGATTATGCGAGACTCTACATTGATGAGATTGTGAGGTGGCATGGGATTCCTTTGTCTATCATTTCGGATAGAGGAGCTCAGCTCACTTTGCATTTCTGGAGATCCTTCTAGAAGAGCTTAGGCACGCAGGTAAAGTTCAGTACTGCCTTTCATCCTCAGACAGATGGGCAGGCAGAGCGCACCATTCAGACATTTGAGACATGTTGAGAGCGTGTGTGATTGACTTCAGGGGTAGTTGGGACGACCATCTGCCATTGATAGAGTTCTCGTATAATAACAGCTATCACTCAAGCATTGGGATGGCATCGTTTAAGGCACTGTATGGTATGAGGTGTAGGTCTCCGGTTGGGTGGTTTGAGGTTGGAGAGTCATCCATTTTGGGTCCAGAGATCATTCATGAGGCCTTAGAGAAGGTCAGGGTGATTAGGGACAGGTTGGCTACTACTTACAGTCGGCAAAAGTCTTATGCAGATAACAGGAAGCGGCCCTTAGAGTTTGATATTGGTGACAAGGTCTACTTGAAGATATCACCCATGAAGGGGGTGATGTGGTTTGGCAGGAAGGGGAAGTTTAGTCCGAAGTACGTTGGGCCATACGAGATTCTACAACGTGTGGGTGGGGTGGCCTATGAGTTGGCGTTGCCTGTGGAGCTAGCTTCTGTTCATCCAGTCTTTCATGTCTCTATGTTAAAGAAGTGCCTCGGTGATCCAGCATCGATTCTGCCTGTTGAAGGTTTGGGGGTTGATGAAGACTTGTCCTATAAGGAGGTTCCTATTGAGATTTTAGACCGGCAGGTGAAGCGGCTGAGAACAAGGAAGTTGCCACAGTGAAGGTATTGTGGAGGAACCATCTTGTTGAGGGTGCTACTTGGGAGGCCGAGGCCGAGATGAGATCCTGCTATCCTCATCTTTTCAGCTCTTTGAGGTTAGACTTCCTACTCTTAAGTCTAAGTTTCCTTATCTCCTCTATTCTTGGTTGTTGTTGCTTGACTGTGTATATTACTCATGTTATGATATGACTGGAATTATGCTAGATAATTAGAAGTGTCATTCGGGGACGAATGTTCTAAGGGGGGGGGTAATGTAAAACCTGAAAATGACTATGTTAAGTAATGCCTAAACGTACCTAGAATGCCTAGATTAGACCGGGTACACATGGCTTGGTGCAGGTGGAACCAGACCTCACAACCTATGCACCAGCAAAGCCAACCAACTTGGTGAGTTAGTTGAGCTAGGCAAGGTTGGGTCCAGCCATGTAGGGCACCCGAATATTAAGATTCACCCGGATGAGTTTTAACCGGACTTGAAAGGGGTAATCTTAGGTTTGGAGGGTCTAGGAGTAAAATGGTCTTTTCCAGGTTAAGGGTAGTATTGTAATTACCCTAAGTATTTAACTAATTAATTAATTAATGTAAAAAGTGGACAGTTCGGGTAGGGTTGACCCGAATTGACCCGTTTTGCGAGATAAGCTTCACCCGGGTTCAATCCTTCGTGGAAGCAATATTTAAGTTGAATTAATTGGTATTTAATTATTGATTTAAGTAAGGGAATTTTAGTATTTTCACTTAAGCCATAGAAAATCAGATTTTTTTTTAAATAACAAAGAGTCCTAGTTTGACTCAGTCCTTACCTAAAACTCCTACTCCTAAGCTTACTCTCACATATCTCCACTCTCATTCTCACGTCTCTCCACTCTCATTCTCACGTTTCATCATCATTAAAAGAACAAAAAAATCAAAAGTTCATCACTCTTGAAGAACTTGTACGCTAAAACTCAAAAGAAAAACTAAACTAAAAACGAAAAGCAAAAACATTATTCTCGACGGGTTGTGCTTGAAGTTTTGGTGGTGAGGCATTGGTGTCGTGGGAGTTGGCTGTACATTGGAGCAAGTTTGGAAGGTGTTGAACGACAGAAAAGGTATGGGTTTTCTTCCTCTTGGTCCCTTTCCCAAGCGACCCCTAAGATTCAGTCTATTCTAATCCGAAAACTAGGAATTTTTCTCCGTTGCATGTCCCTGTCACTAGCTCCCATCGATTGTTGTAGGTTGGGTATGTTTGCTAGTAAAAATTAGGGATGTAACGTGTTTTCGTGATGATTATTTCATGTATGTATGTTCGGATTTATGTGACTGATAATATTATCTTTCCGAAACTATGTGATAAGTATGTGTGCATTGTGTATGCCGTGACTCTTGGTCAAAGATTGAAGTGTGGAAAAAAAAGGGCATGCTAAATCCTTGTATTTTATGTTCAAATATTTGTAAAAATCGTGATGTTCATATGAGGTGTGATGTTGCTGGATTGAGTGAAAACTCTTGGCTAAATGTAACCACAAAAATGCACCTAGTAATGTACGAAATGTTCCACGAATTGTCCAAAAATCTAACGTATAAAATGTTGAGAAAAGGGACTCGAAAACATGATCAAATTTCCAGATTTCTGGAAATTTGGTTTCGGCTATGCAACTTGAAGAATTGGAGTTTCAAAAATTGTTTTAAAATATGTGAGGTTATCAGGGATTGAACCCGAGACCTCACCATATGCAGGGTGTTGAAAATTTTTATATTAAATGTGAGGTAAGGGGGATTCGAAATGGGGTAAGGTTGGGTGAAGAAACAAAAGAAAAAGGAAAATAAATAAAATAGAGAGTGTGGGGATCGAACCCACAACCTCTCGGATAGGTGAGAAAATTAGGTGAAAAACTAAAGAAAAATAAAATGAGGTTGTGGGGGATCGATCCCACATCCTCTTGGTCTCAAACGAAAAAAGAGAGGAAAGAAAAGAAAGAAAAAAAGAAGTTTAGGCGTTGGGTATCGACCTCGGGTCCCCAAGCCGAAAATATAAACAAAAAATTTTAATATGAGACTAAGTGTTGCTCAAGGGATTCGAAATCGGGTTCCCTTGCCCAATTCCGTATTGATACATAAGTCTTACGTGAATAAATATTTAATGAATGCTGCCTATAGGAATCGAAATCGATACCTTGTCATATTTAGAAGATGCATAAGTCTTGTACCATATAATCTTGGGTAAGTATAAGTCACTTAGACGAATTATGAACGAAGCCTCATGGCCTGTACGTATGGGTTCTTAAGTCCAGCGTACGTTTAAAAGTAAGTGAACCTAAGATGTATATGATGAAATGATGTGATCCCAAGAGGGTTAAGTAAGAGTGTGAAATACACTAAAAGGCCAAGTGTATTGGCATATGCTGAAATGAACATTCACATAATGGGGTGAGTAATTATGAAGAGCTAATATGCTAAACTTAATGAATGTGGTGACAACATGATAAGAGGCTAATATGAAAGACGAGATCAATCTCAAATGAGCCTAATAAGTGTTACCAAAAACCGTACTCACCTATGAGAGTGTAAAACTAATAAAGAGACCAGTCTCTAAGAAACACTCTAATGAAAGTATTGAGATTAATGCACAATTTATACTAATGATGAGATGATAAATCATCTAATAAGCAATGATTCCCTCATGCTAGAAGCCAGCTTCTATGATGTTTGAGATGAAGGTAATGAAACTTTATACAGAGCACCGATAGGCTAGCTGTGAGTCGCGATTCCTTCTTTTGGGAAGGTAGAGGTTCGTGTAAATCTCATGAGATTAGACAATCCGTTTAGGCGGGTATAGGTCTCCTTATATCTCCTAGTCTTTGAACCAATGCAACCAACATAGGGTTCTAGCAGGGTTCAATTCCCTATACACGCTAGCATATTTTGGTTCCACTTTGGCCGGTGATTCCACCTATTTTCGGTGTGGGGTAGACACTGGATTTCATGATCTCACATGATCTATGTCAGTTAAATTTAAAGTTCCCAAAGAAAGAATGAGTCCAACCTCTTGTAATGCACACCATGAAATGAATGATACCAAAGGTGTTTGGATAGGATAATCAAGATGTGAACTAGACTCAAGTAATGACACTAGGTCATTCTTGATCATTGCACAGTGAACCCGAAGAGATTCCTAAACAACATGCTAGGCATATAAATGAATGAAAATGAAGTACGTATGAATGAATGAAGCAGACTCTGTGTTTGATACAGAAGGCTCCCTAGTTGAGGTCCCATATGTTGAGCCCTCATTTGGGAAGTCCTAATTTTAAGTCCGTGATTCCAAGGTCTCACGACATACGAATGAATGATATATGATATATGTTTGTGCTAAATGAAGTATGTTATGTGCTATGTGCAATATGAAAAGAATGATGATGCATGTTACTCTCATAGCATAACTTTCCTAATCTGATTTGGCAAGTCCAACTGACTTGGCTTTCCATAACTCATATCGTTAGGAGAGAGCTCTTCTTAATCATGCATGTCCTTGGTGTGTACTTGCATACACCCATACTTAGTAAAAGTGTGTACTAATCTCATACAACCCTTTACTTTTAGGTGCAGGTGCAGGTCGACGCTAGAGCTTACGAGACTACGTTGAAGCTATCCGGACGTGGAGCATTCATCCGGACTTGGTAGTCCCTCATGCTTTCGAGGATGCTTATCTCTTATATTCTAGCTTAGACGTAGGCATGAGCTAGTGGAGGATGTTCCACTAGCATTTCTTTCTTACTTATTTTCAGACGTCGTATTGGTGCCATTTTGGCAACTTTATATTGATGTAGTTATGAACTATTTCCTTCATTTGAATATCTCATTATTAGATGGTTGTTGTGAATTGTTGTGATATAATGCAATTCTTACCATGAAGTCTATGTATACTTCAAAAGTTTTAAATTTTCCGCTAAAATTAACCTATACGATGTAATGAGAACGTATGTAAGCTTGTTTGCGACCTCCGAGAGGTCAACAACGCCGGTTTCAGCTAGAGTCTAGATCCCAGTCTTGACAGCTATAATGTGATGTATACTATATCCATGAATGTGGATTGTGGTCTTAAGAGGGTCGCTGCCTCAATATTGTTATGATGGACATTATGTGATCATGTATTCCAATGTACACACACTCACTCCTCATGCATTCTTACAAGTAGTATAGGTTCATGGTGTCTAATAAAAGGATGTTCTCATATGCACTAATGTCTACTACTATGCATGTAACGTATGAGTCTATGAAATATGTTATGTATCTTGACTAGGATGACTTGATAGGTGTACTAGTGTAGGCAATGGTATGCGACTTTGTCTATGCATTGCACATGTGTGCCTTGTTAGGATAGTTCCTAGGTTTATTATATAGGTACATGAATATGAATGCATGCTTAAGTTATAAACATGTATTTTATTCTATGATGTCAAGTATATGATATGATGAAGTATGAATATGCATAGTGTCTAAATGTCTTAATTTGAAAGGATTGCTTATATAGTTACACCTATACACTTATGCATGAATGAAATGAAGTATTAACATGTGTGGGTCAAGAGTGTTTATGTGAAAGGTTTGCTCACATATATGTAAACACACACACATAAAAGCATGTTTATGATGCTAGTATGATGATCTAGTCAATAGACGGTATCTTGAAAGGTATTCTAATTGTATCCGAAAATAGATTGTGCTTGAATATGCTATGTCCATATGAAAGGTTTTCTCACATGATTTACGTTGATGAAAGGACATTCTCATCTATAACCTATAAGCTAAGCATATGAGGGGTTAATTCTCCTAAATCCATTTTATGATGTGAAGTTAATAAAGACTTTCAATAAAGGGAACTTAGCTTAGCACTAAGTGAACTTGACCAAACAAAAAGAGGTGCCACTTCCTACTGAGGAAAGCTTCTTCACCAATGGTTTCTCATAATGTATTAACTTTCCTTATAGGAAGATTTTACCTATGGGTGCAAATGAGGTGTTCACTTTCCTTGGAGGAAGATTCACCCATGGTTTCTCATGAGATGAGGACTCCAATGCTAATAGGCATGGAGAGGGTCCAATACATATCTCTTAGTTCCATAAACTATGTTGCTCCATATGATCTAGCAAGTGATATCACCTAATATACTAGCATGATATGCATGTCTTACCTTGGCAGGTAGAAGGGATGACACCAAATTCCATGTTTGACTTACATGGTCTTAATGTCGGTTAAGGCTATAGTTTCCCTAAAGTAAAAGGGAAAATGGAAGTAAAGTAAAGGAGCCCTAACTAGGATAACCTAAGGGAAGTTTCTTAGTGTAGGTGAGGGTATGGGACTTTACCTATGCATTGCACAAGTAGATCTTGAAGGGAGTTCTAGGAAGGTGTTCTAATTAATATGTATATGTTTATGTTCCTTATGCATGACATTGTAGTGTTGTCTACTTGTTGTGATGAAATGTGTGATATGAATCTTAATGAGTCTATATGATGTGGTCTTACCTTATATGCATAATGTGGGTCTTATTGACTATATGATGAAGGTCTTACTTGACATGTATGAAGTTGTCTGTACTTGCCTTGTTAATGTATGAAGTAAATGGTATGTTTGTAGTCTCTAGATGAGTTTACTAAGTATGTGTGAGGTTGTGTGACTTCACATGTACATTGAACTAGTAGGCTTAGAATGGGATTAAGGTCTTATGATGTTTAAGTGATGTGAAGTCTAAAAATGCTATTAATTGATTAATGCCTCTTATGATGATATTGGTAAGTCTTGGCTTGAACGTTGTCTTGTAATGAGTTCTTCTATGTGGTCCATAAAATTATGTTGGGTCAAATGTGAAGTATATGTCCTATTATGTGAAATAGTTCTATGAATATATGTGTTGAGTTAATGAAGGTTGTATGTATGTTTACCTAGTGGCCTTAAGTTGATGCTTGAGTGTGGATAGTATAATGGGACTTTGACTATGCATTGCACCAAGTTTCACTAGAGGGTTACTTGAGAAGTTAAGGAGTTAAGAATAAAAAGAGGTTACTGTAAAATGAAAGGAAGCTTACTGTAAAGGAAGTGAGTTTACTATAAAGTGATGCTAAATGTGCCTTAAATGCAATGTATGGCTTTATGTGATGTTGTGACTATTGTATATTCCTAAATGAAGTATGTGAATTGTATGATGCTTATGGTATCAAAGTTTTATGAAGTTTTCACAAAAAGGCATGATGCATGGTTTCAAACTAAAATGTCCTTTTGATAATGCATGGTTGTCATACTTAGTGCATTCTTGTAATAATACCATTCTTTTTTACTTTATTTACACAAAGTGTAGGTTATGGATGCTTAAGGATGTTTCTAAGGTGAAGGGCTTGATATGTGTTTCTCAAGCTCAAAGAAAGGGATCCTTAAGTTCAAGGATTTCCTATGTCATGTTTTATGTAAAGTTATGTAATAGTTTTGTTTATGATTTTATGTAATAAGGGTCGTCTCCCTGATATTCTCTAATGATGTTGAGTCTAATATGGCAAAGAGACTTAGAGTCTACCTATGTAAATATGATATTTTATATATATAATGGAAGTGATGTTCTAGCATATGATGTTCTATGAAAAGTTTTAAATTTTTCGCTAAATTTACCTATGACAATGCGATGAATGATAACAATGGGCTTGTATAAGAACTCCGAGAGGTCAAGTATGTAATGTTACTTCTAGGGGGTGCTCCTTGGTCGTGACAAATATGGTATCAGAGCATGAGGTTATAAAAGTAGTTTAGGGTCAAAAGTCTCATATTGCCACGTCTAGTGGAGTTTCATTCATCGGTGGTGAGTCACGAGACATCTATGAGTGAGAGGCTTTAGGACGATAGAGTTTATCTTCTTCACTATTCGCATGTCATGCCATAGAACTTAAATCTATAAGATCTCTCTCTTATGTTTTCTTATCCGGTGGTATTTTAGATGTGACTGCTTGGATGAGAGGTATCTCTATGCTTGAGGGAGAAAAGATGAGCTTTGATTCTTATCTTGGTTTTATGGTTTGATGAGTATGGATGAAGGTGAACCTTGATATATGTTGATGTGGTGCCATTTATGGCTATATATGTTATTTAGGTGAAATGACATGTTTTGTGAATATTATGTTATGATATAGTTATAACTTGTTAAAAGTTTTTATAGTTGAATTAAGCTTCCTTAATTGGAATGACAAGTTGCTATATGGTTATGCATGATGATTGTCTTATGATATAGTTTAGGCTTGAAATGTTTTGAAAAAGTGTGGTAAATAGCTAAAGATGCATGTTGCCCTTTGTATATGTGTAATGGTTCAATGTTTCCCTTTGTTTATGTCTGTAATGCTTCATAGTTGCCTTGTATGGATTGGAGTCTCTTGTATAGGCTTGGTCTTAAAAGTGAAGGTAGTGTGCTTACCTTGTAGAGTGATGATGTGGTTTGGAGTGACCTAGACGTTACCTTAGCTTAGTATTCAAAGAAAAGAAAGAGGCCTTATGGCTAAGTCTCCTCTTTTGTTTCCCCTATGGTTTTCATGACCCTTGGTATAGTTGAGACCTTATGTGGTTTGTTGGTATGACCTAGCTTGAATGTTATGGATTTTCTTTGGGTGTTAGGCCTAGAGGAATATTGATGATTGAGTTAGTAGACTCCTTAATGTGAGATTAGGAGTGAGAACCCTCTATGAATATTACACCTTCTTGTGTGAAGAGTAATAAGGTGGTTTTGACTTGCCTTGACCTTGTGTTTAAGGGCATGATTTGACTAGGCTTACCCCAAGTGGGGGATAATGTGCCTAGATGGTAAGATTTTGTGAACCCTTGATGTTCCTATGTGGAGTTCCCTTGAATTTCTCTTAAAGTTGAGTTAAGTTGCTCTTAAATGGGTTTACCCTAAGTGGGGGATGATGATTTGAGTAGTAAGGTTGTTGATATTCCTATCTTGTCATTTTATTCCTACTTGTGCTTGAAATCAAAGAGTTCCTAGTAGCTTGTTCATAATAGGATTCTTGCTTAAAAGCATGAGTTGCATGTTCTCCATATGTTATATATGTATTAATTGACACTATGTTAAGCATGTTTTGAAAATTCTAAATTACATGAAAAAGAAATTTTTACCAAATTCATGTTATCTCATGTTGATTGTGCATCTTGATGTGTAAATTGTGCATTAGACTTCATAAGACAAGGTAAGGATCATGTTTGATGTCACTTGTATGTGTGGTGTTTTAAGCCATCAATGAGAACTTGAGTCTCCTTAAATGAAAAAATAATGAGTCTCTTGAAAATTATGTGACTTTTATGGTTTGGGAAGTATTAATGTAGGTTCACTCTTGAAAAATGAAGACATGTCTAGTTAGTGTCCTTGTGTGTGCTTATAAATTGTAAGATTTTCCCAAATTGATGCATGCTAATGAAAACTATTGTCATGCTAGAAAGTGAAATTTTGTGAAATGACTTCCTATTGTTGTGATTTGTGTAGTGTGAATTGCCATTTAGACTTCACTAAGAAGGATATATGAGAATGCTTTAGTGTTGAGAAAGTCTCATTTAAAATGAATTTACCTTTGTGCATTGCTTGTGTATGAACTCATGAGACATGTAAGTGTGTTGAGGACAAGGACATTCCTCCTTAAATATAACTAAGCATGGTAACGTTGAGTATGGCCTTCATGGCCTTATGTCTAAATAATAAAGATCCTAGTTGATCTACTTATCTCAAGTCTATGTGCATCGAAGTAGGAGTGCTTATTTTCTTCTTGAGTGATGTTGAATCTGACTGTGTGTGACTTAAGGATTGTTGCGTAATGATATCTTAAATAAATTAAATGTAATGACCATTTTATTATGAGGATAAGGATGTTCCTCCTATGAACATGACAAGAGCCTATGTGTTTGATGCATAAAGGAAGATAAAAACCGCATACCCAATTCATTCCACGTCCTAACCTGACCCTAGGTGGTGTTTTTATGTAATTTGGGGTATATTAAGTTGGTTATTAAGATAAAAACCGCATACCCAATTCATTATTCAAAATTAGACCTCCCTCTCAAAAGAAACCTCTCTAGAACCTCCATTGGAGATGAAGCTCAAGAACAACTTGTAGATTGGATTTCCATGGATTCTTCATCAAGTATTCATGGTTATATACTACAATAATGTATGGTGATCCTTCATCTTTAGATAATCTTCCATCTAAAGAGTTCTCTCCAATGTTTTTGAAAGAGAATTCATGATCAAATTGTATGTTCTTCAATCTAGCCATTGGTTCTTTGTCAAATTGATTTCTAAAGCATGTTTAGGATGAATTGATGATTATATACTAATTTTAAAGTCAATTTCATGATGAACTCATGTTCCCTCCCAAATCTCAATTTATCCTATTTGTGGGCATTGTGATCTTGATTTTATGTTAAGTGAATTATGATTCGAGAATGTTGAATTGTCAATTGCTGCTGTTTTTTATTCAAATTGATGGTGAATTATTGTTGAGTGATCAATGATGACCAAGTATTAGAAGTTTTGTAAGGTTGACATATGTTCTTCCACTTTCTATAGATTGCTAATGTAGTGTAATCAACGTGATCTAGATCTTATCCTAAATAAAGCATAATTTCGTCTGTGTTATGATACTTTTAGGTACTTCCCTATGTATGAATTGTTGATGAAATATGAGTATTGATTAATGATGATCAAAGGTTGGTGAATTGGTAAGATTGCTCTATTGTTCTACTTTTCTATAGAATTGCTAGTTGAATTGGCCTTGTATGGTATTGTGTGGTATGGTCCACTTATGGTGGCGGTGTTTACCTTATTGTCAATGTATATGTGATATGATCATGTCCTTGAAGGCAATTGTATAATGAATGTGGTTGTGATGATAACAATGTGGAGTAGCATGTGTAGTCTTCCATTCTAGTATCATGATCTAGGTATTGATGATGTTTACTCTAATTGAATGATGTTTTTAGGTTAGGTTTAGGTTCTGCAATTGATGAAGTAATAATGGTAAATGAAGCCTACCTATGTACCCTAGATGAATGTGTGATCTTAGCCAATGTTAGGAGTCTAGAGTGCAATTATTGAAGTTGTCTTGTCTCCTATGCTATAATGTGATGTGTACTATATGCATGAATGTGGATTGTGGTCTTATGAGGGTGGTTGCCTCAATATTGTGATGATGGCCATAATGTGATCATGTAGTTCAATGTACACACACTCACTCCTCATACATGTTTACAAGTAGTATAGCTTCATGGTGTCTAATGAAAGGATATTCTCATATGAACTAATGTCTACTACTATGCATGAAAAGTATGTGTTTATGAAATATGTTATGTATCTTAACTAGGATGACTTGATAGGTGTACTAGTGTAGGCAATGGTATGCGACTTTGTCTATGCATTGCACATGTGTGCCTTGATAGGATAGTTCTTAGGTTAATTATATACGTACATGAAGATGAATGCATGCTTAAGTTATGTACATGTCTTGTATGATATGATGTCAAGTATATGATATGATGAAGTATGAATATGCATAGTGTCTAAATGTCTTAATATGAAAGGATCTCTCCTATAGTTATACCTATACACTTATGCTGAATGAAGTGAAGTATGAACATGTGTGGGTCAAGAGTGTTTATGTGAAAGGTTTTCTCACATATATGTAAACATACACACACATGAAAGCATGTATATGATGTTTGTATGATGAGCTAGTCAATAGAGAGTCTCTTGAAAGGTATTCTCAATTGTATCCTAAACTAGATTGTGCTTGAATATGCTATGTCCATGTGAAGGGTTTTCTCACATGATTTAGGTTGATGAAAGAGCTTTCTCATCTATAACCTATAAACTAAGCATATGAGGGGTTAATTCTCCTACGCCATTTTTATGAAGTAAAGTTAATAAAGACTTTCAATAAAGGGAACTTAGCTTAGCACTGAGTGAACTTGACCAAATGAGAAGAGGTGCCCCTTCCTAATGTGGAAGGCTTGTTCACCAATGGTTTCTCATAAGGTGTTGACTTTCCTTGTAGGAAGATTTCACCTATGGGTCCAAATGAGGTGTTCACTTTCCTTGGAGGAAGATTCACCCATGATTTCTAATGAGATTAGGACACCAATGCTAATGGGCATGGAGAGGGTCCAATACATATCTCTTAGTTCCATAGACTATGTTGCCCAATATGATCTAGCAAGTGATATCACCTAATATGCTACCATGATATGCATGTCTTACCTTTCCAAGTAAGATACCCTTTCTTGGTGTGAGGGGATGACACCAAATTCCATGTTTGTTTTACATGGTCTTAATGTCGGTTAAGGCTATATTTTTCCTAAAGTAAAATGGACATGGAAGTAAAGTAAAGGATCCCTAACTAGGATAACCTAAGGGAAGTTTCTTAGTGTAGGTGAGGGTATGGGACTTTACCTATGCATTTTACAAGTAGTTCTTGAAGGGAGTTCTAGGAAGGTGTTCTAATGAATATGTATATGTTTATGATCCTTATGGATGAAATTATAGTGTTGTCTACTTGTTATGAGAAAATGCATGGTATGAATCTTAATGAGTCTATATGATGTGGTCTTACGTTATATGCATAATGTGGGTCTTATTGACTATATGATGAAGATCTTACTTGGCATGTATGAATTTGTCTCTACTTGCCTTGTTAATGTATGAAGTAAATGGTATGCTTGTAGTCTCTTGATGAGCTTACTAAGTATGTGTGAGGTTATGGGACTTCACATGTACATTGCACTAGTAGGCTTAGAATTGGATTATGAGTAAGTCTTATGATGTTTAATTGATGTGAAGTCTAAATATGCTATTAATTGATTAATGCCTCTTATGATGATATTGGTAAGTCTTGACTTGAACGTTGTCTTGTAATGAGTTCTTCTATGTGGTCCATAAAAGTATGTTGGGTCAAATGTGAAGTATATGTCTTATTATGTGAAATAGTTCTATGAATATATGTGTTGAGTTAATGAAGGTTGTATGTATGTTTACCTAGTGGCCTTAAGTTGATGCTTGAGTGTGGATAGTGTAATGGGACATTGTCTATACATTGCACCAAGTTTGACTAGAGGGTTACTTGAGAAGTTAAGGAGTTAAGAAGAAAAAGAGGTTACTGAAAAATGCAAAGAAGCTTAATGTAAAGGAAGTGAGTTTACTGTAAAGTGATGTTAAATGTGCCTTAAATGCAATGTATGGATTTATGTGGTGTTGTGACTATTTTATATGCCTAAATGAAGTATGTGAATTGTATGAGGCTTATGTTATCAAAGTTTTATGAAGTTTTCACAAAAAGGAATGACATGGTTTCGAAGTAAAATGTCCCTTTTTAAATGCATATTTTTGCATGGTTTCCATACTTAGTGCATTCTTGTACTAACACCATTCTTGTTCACCTTTTTACACAAAGTGTAGGTTATGGATGCTTAAGGATGTCTCTAAGGTGAAGGGCTTGATATATGTTTCCTAAGCTCAAGGAAAGGGATCCTTAAGTACAAGGATTTCCTATGTCATGTTTTATGTAAAGTTATGTAATTGTTTAGTTTATGATTTTATATTATTTGGGTCGTGTCCCAAATATTCTCTAGTGATGTTGAGTCTAAGATGACAAAGAGACTTAGAGTCTAACTATGTAAATATGATATTTTATATATATAATGGAATTGATAATTTAGCATATGATGTGCTATGAAAAGTTTTAATTTTCCGCTAAATTTACCTATGAAAATGCGATGAATGATAACTATGGTCTAGTATAAGATCTCCGAGAGGTCAAGTACGCCATGTTACTTCTAGGGGGTGCTCCCCAGTCATGAAAATTTTCTCCTTCAGGGCTTGACACACTAGAACTTTAGGCGAGATCATAGTTGTTCGGTGACTCGCCCAATGGGTTAGGTGATCATCAAGCCTTCTTTTCTTCGTTCTTTTAGATGCCTTGCTCCTTTTTGCTCATTAGTGTCCAAGCTTTGTTCCTCAATCCAAATATCTTAAAATTCAAGGATTTATATCAGTTATTGGCAAAAAATATGCATTGAGGACACAACATCTATTAAGATGAAGTCCTAAATAAGTCTAAATCGTGAACTCATCAACACCCCCACCATAAACTTTTGGTTGTCCTCAAGTAAAACTAAAGTTCACCAGCTTAAAAAGAATGTCTCAAACAGTGCTACAAAAGAATCAATCATGAATTCACACAAAAAGACTCAAGTTACTCATAAAAGGATCAATTGTACACTCAAAGATTCAAGTATTGACTCACCATTATCAAATACTACCAAGTTCACAATACTTGTTTCAAATGCAAGTTCAATCTTAACCAAGGTACTCAAATGCCCTCACACAAAGAATAATTCCATATTCACACACAATGGTTCAACAATTTAAAGCTCCAAAATCAAACGCAACACTCCCACTCAAAAAGATGAACACAATGCTTGACTTCACCCATAAGTTTGCCCTTATTTTCCAACCAACAATTGCTTCAGCTCACTGAAGATCAAAAATTTCTTTTCAAGGCTTGTAATGGGGCTGAATGTAAATGTATGGTCATTTAGTCTCATTGGTTGTAATTTCATGACATGTGGTGTGAAAAACATGTTCTTGCCTTTTCTTCATCTGTAAGATCTCGAAAATGACATAGGTGAACTAGAGCCTAACAATGTGGTCATGATGGTCTAAGGTCCTTATATGGTCTATTATGTGGTATTGAGGCAGTGTCTAAAGTATTAGGTGCATTGTAAATCAAACGTCCAGGGACAATAAAAATGTTCGACGACTAAGTAAGCTAAGTGCCTCAAATGTGGTCCTATTTGTTTATGCGTGATTCATGATTTTGTGAAGTCTTTAAGTGAGTTAATATGATGTAAATAGGTAGTGTGTCAAGTTTCGAGAAGTTTGGAGGTCAAACACTCAAGAATGTCCATGATGTTCGAAAGATGTTCCTTGAAATAACCTTGTGTCTAGGCATATTTCGTTGAGTTTTACCTGTTCGTTTTGGGTGAAATTCATGTGGTAGGTCCTAAACTCGTACACGGTCATGTTTGAGTTGGAATCTTCTGGGAAAACATCCCCAAGGACCATCCAAGGGTCCTTGAGGAAGGACCCAAAACATGGTGTCAAGATTGTCCAAGGCATCCCCAAATGACGGAGGCATCGACGGCTCGTGAGCCAATCGCCGCCCCGTCGATGGGTGACGTTGGTATGGTCTTAGGATGGGGAAGTAGGTGAACCATGTCGAGCCTCTGAACCAAACGACGGGAGGACATGACCTGTCGATGATTTCTGTCCTGCGTGCAGTTTCACTGCGAAGCGAGGATAACTTGTAATTTCACCCCAGTTCCAAATATAAGGTTTAGCGGTTCCTAATGAGTATATTGGGTATTTTAAATGTGTTTATAAGTTTTTAACACTTAGAAGACTTCATTCTTCAAAATCAAAACCCCAAAATCCCTTAGAAATTCCCGAAGACTCCATAAAAGCTAAAACTCAAGAAAGAGCTTTGATTGGTGATTTGAGTGGAGATTCTTCATCAAATTGAAGGATTAGAGTTGTTAAGGTATGGTTTTTTATCCTTGAAACTCATTTCATCAAGGATACCAACTTTCAAAGATGTTTTCTAAAGTTTTCAAGAGATTAATTGACCTATTTCATGATCTACCATGGGTTCTTGCATTAATAGTTTTTAATCATTGTTTAGTAATTGAATTGTGGTTATTAAGGTGATTTTAACTCAATTAAGCTATGAACCCTTGTTTTTGACTAATTTATGGGTTACTTGATATTGGTCTAATGTTCATGAATTAATGTGTAGTTTCTTATGGGCTTCCTAATGATATAAGAATTGTGTTCAATTGATATCTAATTGGTCTTAAATTGATAAATATACATTTAATTGGCTTAGATTCATTGAGTATTTTAGTTTAGGCTTTGAATTGATATTCATAGCCATGGGTAAGGGCCTTATGATAGGGAATTGGATGATTTGACATTGGCTTGAAGTGTTGAGGATGAAAATGTGGTACGCTGCCCTAATTCCTTTTAATTAATGTTAATTAGACTTAAATTACGTTGTGGTTGGTTTGGTCCACTTATGGTGGCGGTGTTATGTGAATTGATGTGGCCTTGTCGACGTTATTTTAAGTTTATTGATGATCATGGCCTTGTCGGCAACTACTTGAAGCAATATGACTATTTGTGTAGTTGATTATGTGATGTGAGATCATATCTATCTATACATTAAAATCTGTGTTATTCTATTGATACTATTTAGGTAATCGTGTTATGCTATGACTATGTGTTAAGGGTGTAGTCTTAGAGTTGATACATGGTTGTTTCTAACTTGGCTATATGAGTCTATAATGGTTATGTTGATGATGTTAAGGTAATGAATAGGTTGACTAAATGATTTTAAGGGTCATTCCTAAGTGTCCAAATAATGTATGCTATATGTGCTAAAGTTAAGTATGTTGTGTCTTGTTTAGGTAGACTTGAGTCCCTTACTTGATGCTTGTATGAATATGGATATGTGATGTCTTGACTTAGGAACCTAAAGTGTCTTAGTCTTGAATGAATGTTAGGTGAGACCTTGAATGATGATAAATGGGTGCCTTACGTGAAACCTTGAACCAAGTGCTAAGGTTATGAAACTTGAAGTCAAAATCCGTAATGGTATCCTTCACGTAATGAAAGATGGACTTAAGGTTGATTGGCTGGAACGACATTATATCAATCCTTAGGAAAGTCATGATGAGCTTCTTGTCACCATAGGGAGGTAGCCCTAGTGGACCTTTTTTGGTAAGGTAAATGTAATTTGGTTATGAACTTCATATGGAACCCTTTTGTATGAACCTTATTGTGATTAAATATATTAGAACGAAGGTTAGCACCGAGTGAGTATGGTAAGGGAAGTAGTTCTAGTTAAAGAATGACTAAATTACAAAGCATGACCTTCATATGCCCTTCACATGGGTGTCACGACCCTTAAGTACACCCCAGAAGTTAGAGTATCCTTGAGTTCATCACACGGCAAATGAGACTTCGAGAAGTCTCATCTAAGCCTCTCGTATCATTCATTACATAATAACAACTAAAATTAGTAAAAATTTAAAACTTTCTTCACACACGAAGAACTCTTTTCATAAACAATACACAAGCGGAAGACTTTCATTAAAACATTAAACCTTTACAATAACCCTTGAACCATCTAAACTTTAGAGTATACAACACTTTGGGACTAAGCCCATACAAGACATAAATTAAAGACTTTAAGGCATAAACGAACATGTGGATATTGGTCTCGAATTGATGATGACTCACCAATACTTCATCTTCAAACCTTAGAAACCTATACATAATCCATGGCATATCAAGACTTCCAATTCCCTACACTTTAGTCAAAAAGGGAAAAGAAGGGGTTAGCACATTAGATGAACTAAGTATGGAAGCCATGCAAAAACCATGAAAAACGGACGTTTAGTTAATAACATGCTTTTCATGAATTTTGACTTAAACATCATAGTATAAACATAAGAACAACATTTATCACTTATAGAAATACATAAGAAATCATTTAAGCAAATAATCACAATTTAAGGTACATTAGAGTAACTACTTCACTGTTACAGTGAAGTCCCCTTCACTGTACAATGAAGTTCCTTACCTTTACTTTACACATATTCTAGCATGTGGTCAACCCACTAAAAGCTATCCTAAGGCTCACTTAAGTTATACAAAAAGAGCCGCCCATACACCCTCTCAAAGCATGCCTAAACATCCTTAAGACTACTTAGAATGAGACACATACACACTTACAATACATCAAGCACATAAACATGAGATCCTCCTACCAAAGGTGATTCCAAGGTTCACTTCGATGAGTGTGGAGCGACCGCCCATAGAATCCCAATCACATACACACAAGAGATCCTATAGACTACCTAGGATAGAATCATTCTCACTTAATACAATAGCATACATCAAACTTGACATTCTCCTATCCAAGGTTAATCAAAGACCTACTCAAGTAACTCAAGAAGAGAATGTCCTTAATTGACCTCTTCAAGATTATCTAAGTAGTCCTTAAAACTTACCTAAGTTTGGATCATGTCTACCTAACCAATCAATTTCCTTAACTAAATCATTACAAGACTAATCTAAGTAAGAGATGAAGTGACCATTTCCTTGCCCCCTTCACACCTTAACTAGACAACCCTTAACTACTCTAGATAAGTACTTATTCATTTTACATTCTTTCTTAACTTAAGTCATTACATTACTTAGTTCATTTAAGAGACATTCATCACATAAGGACATTCAAGTAATGGTCTTAAAGAAGACCTAGGGACTCCAACTAACACCTTCAAAGCCTATTGTGCAATGTCTAGATAGCGTCACATACCAACACCTAAACTTCATAGAACATCTCTAATGCTAGTAAGTATTCCATATGATGAGAATAGGCAATAACCGACATAGACCATGGTAGCAAAGCATGGAATCCGGAGTGGTAACCTACTCCGATGAAGGGTGTTCTACTTGTCAATGGTAGAACATAGACACATCCCATGTAGGCACATGGTTAAGAAATATGAAGGGCGTGCTTTGTAATCTAGTCTCATTCTTTAACTAGAACTACTTTCTTTACCATACTCACACGGTTCTAGCCTTCGTTCTCATAGATTAAATCACATTAAGGTTCATACAAAAGGGTTTCATATTAAGTTCATAATCCACTTACATTTACCCTACCAAAGAAAGGTCCACTAGGGCTACCTCCCTATGGCATCAAGAAGCTCGTCATGACTTTCCTAAGGATTGATATGATGCTGTTCCAGCCAATCAACCTTAAGTTCATCATTCATTACATGAAGGATATCATTACGTCTTTCGACTTCAAGTTTCATAACCTTACCACTAGGTTCAAGGTTTCACATAAAGGACCTTCTTGTCATCATTCAAGGTCTTACATAACATTCATACATTCAAGACTTAGACTCTTTAGGTTCTTAAGTAAAGACATCACATATTTATATCCATACATGCATCAAGCAAGGGACACAAGTCTACCTAAACGAGACACAACATACTTCACTTTATTCAAATAGCATAACATTCTTTAGACACTTAGGAATGACCTTTAACATCATTTAGTCAACCTATTCATTACCTTAACATCATCAACATAATCATTATAGACTCATATAGCCAAGTTAGGAATAATCATGTATCATCAACTCTAAAACTACACACCTAACACATAGTCATAGTATAACATGATCACCTAATAACTTCAATAAGAGAACACAAACTTCCACATTGCTTCACATATAAGTAGATATGATCATACCTCACATAATCAACTACACAAATCAACATAATACTTCAAGTAGTGCCAACAAGGCCATGATAATCATAATACTAAAAATAACGCCGACAAGGCCACATAAATACACATAACACCGCCACCATAAGTGGACCATACCAATCACATATAATCCAAGAGTTAAATTACAATAGCAATACATAATAATAAGAGAGTTAGGGCGGTGTACCACCCAATTCATCTCACCACTTCAATCCAAAGCTAAACTATTCGATTTAATACCATAAGGCCTTTACCCATGGCCATGAACATAAATTCAATACATAAATCATAATACCTAATGAATCTAAGTCAATTCAATAAAGATTTACCAATATAAGACCAATTAGATATCAATTGAATACAATCCTTATATCATTAGAAAGCCCATAGAAAACTATACTAGAATCTAAAAGCATAAAGTTCATATCAATTCAATAAGCTTAACAGTCAATAGATCTAAGAGTATTCATCACTCAATTAATCAAATTGAAACAGCCTATACATCATACATACATAATCTATACATGAATCAAAAGCCCATAATAATCTACACATGAATACATAAATCTCAAAGCATAATCAATTCACCCATATTTTAGTGAAAATTAGAGAATTGAGAAGATCAAGGGTTCATGGAGAATTTCATTAGAAAACATCAATTATACATCTATAACATCATATCTTAACGTTTGAAAACCTTTCATGCAAGAACCCAAGACTTAGAGTGGAAATTGGACTTTTTCATCTTTTTGAAATCCTTGAAAATCATCTTTGAAATTGGCTCTAAGGTGATAGCAAGCCTTAGATGAAGAACTCCCATACCTTATTTGAAGAACCCAATGCTAATTGAAGAAGAAACTCCATTGAAGATCCATCTTCAAGCTTCATCTTCACTTTGAACTCTCATGGAAGTTTTTGGAGAAACTTTTGGAGGGAATGTGTTTTGTTCTTAGTGTTAGGATTTAATGAGAGTTTAATGACATATATACTCTTAAAATACCCACAAACACTCAAAACAACCGTCCAAATACTTATAGGGGCGTGGGGTGAATTTACAGCTTCACCCCTCAACTTAACAGTAAGCTGGCAGGAAAACACACATCACCATCGACGCAAGCATCGACGGTCCGTGGTCTCACCCACACCCCATCGATGGGGTCTCGTTGGTTGGTTCAGATACTCCTCAACCTGCAGGACAAATTTCTCCATCGACGAGACCCATTGACGGGTCGTCGCCTGGTTGACTGGCCGTCGTTTGGGTCGTCATTTGGACACTGCCTGGCAGTGTTGAGCTCCAGGTTGGGGTCCTCCTCTAGGGCCCCTTGCGGTCCTACATGGAGTCGTACCTCGATGTTTATAACCCAAACATGTACGTATACAAGTTTAGGACCTAACACATGAGTTTCATCTAAAACGGACACGTAAAACTCAACGAAACATGCTTAGACACACAAGGTCATTTCAAGGCACATCTTTCGAACGTCATGGACGTTTTTGAGCGTTTGACCTCCAAACTTCACGAAACATGACACACTGCCTATATACACCATATAAACTCATTTAAGTACCATATACACTCATGCATCACACATAAACACATAGAACCACACATAACCACATATGAGGCACTTAGGTGACTTAGTAGTCGAACGTCTTGGCCGTCCCTTGACGTTTGACTTCCAATGCACCTAAACTCTTAGCTACTGCCTCAATAACACTTTATAGACCATTTTAAGACCTTATACCATCATGACAACCACGTTAGGCTCTAGCTTCACCTAAGTCATTTTTGGGATCTTACATTCTCCCCCACTTGGACAACATTCGTCCTCGAATGACATTTGCCATTCTCCGAACACTTCCAAGAATAGAGATTCAGTTAGCAACTCATAACCATACAATATAACCCATAATCAAGGAGAAAATATCAATTTCACATAAGCAAGAGATTCACAACACAACAAGAAACTCGAATAGATTCTACAACTCATCATGCTACAAAACTCACCCTCTTCTATTCCAAATAGCAAAAACTCATTTTATATTCATTATCATGCTCATATACATCCGTACTAACCACATAACAACAATTTTAGACCAAAGAATCAATTAGTCAATTTTTTAAAAATCTTAAAGTGAACTGCCAGTGCATTACAGTGAATTGTGCAACTTTTTCAAAAACACAACTTTTAGGCAATTCATGATATAGACATGCTAATATGCAAAGTAACATCATATAAACACCTTTTAAATTATAATCATGGATTCATAACATACATAATTCAAGAAGTCAACGAAATTCAATTTCAACCAAGCATGCATATCATAAGGAGAATGTTTGGAACTCATTTTCCACAAAAGACTCCTACACAAATCAAGTTACTATGAAATCTTTGTTTTAGGCTTGAATAAACACATATAGAAAGGTTAAGGATACCTCACTCCCAACAACCATAGTCTTCAAAATACTCCCCCACTTAGGAGAAACCCATTCTAAGGTCAACATAATATCTACCTCAAGAAACTCCCTCAAGGCACCTTAAACCTTACTAATACTTTCTCACCCAAAGTCTAGCTCATGAAAACTAAAGACTCTCAAGGTTCAACCATCTAGCCATTACATACCCCTTACTAGGTGAAACTCACCATTACTCTTTCAAATCTCTTCAACTTCCCTTCTATGGTTGGGTCTTAAACAACTTCAAACCACCTCAACAACAACTCCTTCACATTTCTAACTCTATACCTTACCATTCTTGCAAACTATACTACCTTTGAAAGGCAACCAAACAAACCTAGGATCATAAACAACATCTTTCACACCTCATCTACCAAGCCACAACTCATCTTTTCTCTCCCTCAACCCAAACTTCATAAAGTCACTGTAACACTCCGGAAATGTCATGACTTAGACTAGACCTTAATCTATTAAATATTTCTTAAAATTATGTCAGACCTGTATTAATGTAATAAACTTATTTGGAAAAGGTTAGAGACAAAATGACTAAGAAAGGTCTTGACGTCCGGAAACTAGCTAATTTGAACTGGTTTACGTCCCCATGTTTGGTGAAGGTTTTGAGGTGTCAAATGGACTCCAAAACATGTAAAGAGACCTTTTATAAGTATTATGTAGCACAAAGGGTCCAAACGTCCTGTAACGACACCCCAAGGACCACCCGAAGGGTCCTCGGGGAGGACCCAAACATGGGTGAGTAGGCTTCCTGGCAGCCTGCGAGCATGCAGAACTGGACGCAAAGCGTGCAACGCGATTCTCAAGATTTGAGAGGCATCCCACGACACGAGGCTGACACGCACCTCACTGCCTCAACTCAATATTTAATAAAAATTACTGGATTTGGCCCCGCGACGCGCAGCTACTTCCCAGAATCGTTAAAGTCGTATTTTGGTAATTTAACGTATTAAAACGACCCATTTAAGTGGAGGGTCTTTTGGGTAATTCATCATACGATTATATATGGATATTAGGTCAGTTTTAGACCATTTTTACACGTCCAAATCAGATTAAAGCAAGTTTTCTCTCATCTCTCAAGAAACACTCTCTTTTTCCAAACTCCACTAAAGAACAAGTAGAGCTTAAGGAAGAAGACGAAGGCTTCGAAGTTTCCAATCAAATTTCGTGGATTCTTCATCTATAAGGTATGGGTTTTTCACTCTTGGGATTCCTTTTCCTTTCAAGATAAGTTTTCAAGAACTTCAAATACTAGGGTTTTTACTCTACAAAATAGATTTTCTTCCTAACCTAGATTTATGATTTTCAATGAAAAGTAAGTGTTTTCTATGGTTGATTTCACACGAATTGTTGAGTATTTGATTGATAATGTTTCAATTTCGTGTGATACATGATCTTTTTCTAAGTGATGGTTTCGAGTGGGTTGTTTCTACTATTTGATAACGTGTAAACGTTAGGATTGGAATTAAGACTTGAATGAACTCTTTAATGACCCGTTTTCCCTTATCCTACATTATGCATTGATCTTGTATATGATTTGATGAGTTGTTCTTGATTATTCTATGGAGTATTTCACTAATTATGATTATGAATATCATAAGATGAATAAGGTTCTTAGAAGCAAGAGGTAAGTCTTCTAAAGTTGTGATTACTCTAAAATATTTATGTTAGCCTATAAGTCATGATGCTATGTCATGAAAGTATGTATGATGTTGCTATATGTATATGTTGGGCTATGAACATGTTATTTGTGAGATCATGATAAGAATACGAAAATGCAAGTTATGATATTCTCTTGTAAGCTTTACACAAGATGATTATGCCATGTTAATCTCACAAACGAAAGGTTACGATGAAAGGAAATTCTCATCTAATCTTAAAGAGCTCATGATCATGTTTATAAAAGGAGTTAATTTCCTATGACCTATGATAAGTCTATGATAAAAGAAAACTTAAAGGTTATTCAAGAAAGGGACTTAAGCTAAGCACCGATGAACTAGATATGAGAGGTGTCCCTTCCCTAGTTGGAAGGTAGGTTCACAATGACTCTCATGAGATTGAGGCAGCCATGTAATGTGGAACTATGTGTATCTAATACATCTCTTAGTTCTTGAACTATGTTGCCACTATAGGATACTAGCTAGTGGATCCACCTAGAAAGTTATGTCATGTTAGTTCTACTTTGGCCGGTAGACCACCTTCTTTCGGTATGGGGTTTTATGACATCGGATTCCATGTTTATCTCACATGGTCTATGTCAGTTAAGGCGAATGTTCCCTCATGTAAAATAAAAGACAAGTAAATGAACGTTGTCTAGGGTGACTTGAGGAGTCTACTTAGTATAGGTAGGGGTATGGACTTTACCTAGACATTGCACAAGTTGACTCTAAGGGAAGTCCTAGGAGATTGTTCTTATGTAATATGATAACATGAAAGGTATGATGCTTATGATACATGATGTTACTCTTATATTATGTTGGTCATTATGATGAATATATTATTGGGTTATATTGCTATATGAAGTGATGATTACTTATGTTACAAGTTATATGAAGCAAAGCTTTACTCATGGTCTCCTATCTTATCTACTTGGTTGTGTGGGGTTATGGGGCTTCACATGACCATTGCACTTGTAGGTTGAGTATGAGATCATTGGTAAGTGTTTTGTGTGTTATGTTCTATGATCCTTTGAATATGTAATGTTAACATGACTCTATGATAATATGTCTTTGATCATGATCATGCTTTAAGTTTGATGGAATCCTTAACTTGTGTATGTTATATGGTATGTGCATTGAAGACTTTCATATGACTTAGCATGGTTTCTAAGGATATGATAAATTATCCTTTTCATGCATGTCTGTAAGTGTTATGTGCATATATCCATACTTAGTACATGTGGCGTACTAACCCCATTACTTTATATTACTACAACTGTAGGTTCTGGACATTGAAGTTTAAGGAGGTCGATTTGAAGAAGCTTGGAACTCTTTATCCAAGTCTTGGTAGGTCCTCATCTTCAAGGACGCTATCTTCTATATTCTAGCTTACGCAGATTTTTAGTAGTTTTAAGAATATGCTATTTCCATTATGTTCGTTAGATTCTTTTGTATTAAGGCATATATGGCATATTGACTATTGTTGGCTAAGTCCAGATTTGCACACTTTAGATGGTTTTATATATGTGAGACAAGTGTTAGAATATCATATGTTATTATGAATGTTAAGTAAGAAGTCTAAGTATATTTCACATAAGTATGTTAAAGTTTTAAATTTTCCGCAATTTTTACTGAACACATGTTATGACGAATGTTAAGGGCTTGTCCGAGTCCTCTAAGAGGACGACGACGCCGGTCTCATCTGGGGTATACTATCCGGGTGTGACAAATTTGGTATCAGAGCATGAGGTTAAATATCCTTAGGATCAATGTCTCACTAAATCACATTACCTAGTGTCTTGTTCATGATTGTGAAGCGCGCCACAATTATGGATGAGAGGCTATGTGATGACTAGAAAACATCTCTTTTCTTGATAATCCTATGTCGTGCCTCTAGAGCTTTGACACTAAGTGTCTTTTAGCATATAATTCCTTTCTTGACAGATTCTTCCCAAGGGAACAAAGGGAAGCTAAGGTAGAGGAGTTTATTAACCTTCGTCAAGGAGCTATGAGTGTCAAGGAATACTCCTTAAAGTTTATTAAGCTGTAAAAATATGCTTCTTTTTTGGTTTCTAATGCTAGGGATGAAATGAGCCGTTATGTAACTGGCGTGTCCGAAGAGCTTGAAGAGGAATGTCGTGCAACCATGCTACATGAGAATATGGATCTTTCTAGGTTGATGGTTCATGCTCAACAAGTTGAGGAGAGTCGTCTAAGGAAGAGGAATAGGGAAGCTAAGAAGGCAAAGTCTTTCGAAAGTGGTTCTTCTAACAGTAGGTTTGATGTTCAAGACAAGCCTAAGTTTAAGAAGAGATTTTTAAACCAGGTTCCTTCAAATTACTTCAATAATCGCAATGATAGAGGTTCTAATCCTAACCCTCAAAAGGGGAGAAATGTTGATCCACCAAGAGAAATACCAACTTGTGGTAAGTGTGGTAAGAAACATGTGGGTTAATGTCTTGTAGGGACAAATAGTTGTTATGGTTGTGGAAAGTGTGGTCATATGGTGAAAGATTGTCCTAATGTGAGAAGTCAAAGTAAGGGGAATGACCAAACTAAACCAAGCGGTCCTAGTTCTGAATCTGCAAAAAGGAACCTTTCTATGCGCTCAAGGCTAGGGGTGAACAAGAAAGCTCTCCCGACGTTATGACAGGTATGTTATAAGTTTTCTCTATTAATGTTTATGCTTTGCTTGACCCAGGTGCTACCCTTTCTTTTGTTACACCTTAGGTAGCTAGGAAGTTTGATGTACTTCCCGATGTTTTGATTGAACCCTTTTCGGTTTATACCCCGATGGGTGACTCTGTAGTTGCAAAAAGAGTCTATAGGAAATGTCTTGTGATTCTACCCAATAGAGTTACTCTTGTTGATTTGGTAGAACTTGACATGTTTGATTTTGATATCATCTTGGGTATGGATTAGCTCCATGAATTTTTTGCATCTATAGATTGTAGAACAAGGGCAATGAAGTTTCAATTCCCTAATGAACCTATTCTTGAGTGGAAGGGGGGATATTCTATGCCCAGGGGTCAAATTATTTCTTGATTGAAGGCTTGTAAGATGATAGCCAAGGGTTGTTTATACCATGTTGTGAGAGTTAAGGACCTAGAATGTGGAATTACCTCTATTGAGTAAGTCCCTGTAGTGAGAGAATTCCCAGAGGTTTTTCCTAATAACCTTCCAGGAGGAAGAAATTTACTTTGGCATTGACTTGTTACCGGATACGAATCCCATTTCAATTCCTCCATATATGATGGCTCCGGCTTAATTGAAAGAGTTGAAGCTCCAACTCATGGATTTACTAAATAAGGGTTTCATTCAACATAGTATTTCTCCATGGGGTGCTCCGGTCTTATTTGTTAAGAAGAAGGATGGGTCCCTTAGAATGTGCATTGATTATCGCCAACTTAATAATGTCACCATAAAGAATAAGTATCCTCTCCCTAGGATTGATGATCTATTTGATCAACTCCAAGGTGCTAGTTATTTTTCCAAGATTGACTTAAGGTCGGGATATCACCAACTTAGGGTGAGAGGTGAAGAAGTTCCCAACACAGCTATCCGAACTAGATATGGTCACTATGAATTTCTAGTTATGTCTTTTGGGTTAACAAATGCCCCGACGGCGTTTATGGACCTAATGAATAGAGTTTTCTAAGATTACCTCGACTCATTTGTGATTGTGTACATTGATGATATTTTAATATACTCCAAGAATGAAGATGAACATGAGAATCACTTGAGGTTGGCCTTGCAAGTCCTCAAACAACACCAACTTTATGTCAAATTTAGCAAGTGTGAATTTTGGTTGTGGTTAATTGCTTTTATTGGCCATATTGTCTATGGTAATAGCGTAGAGGTTGATCCGAAGAAGAAGGATGCGGTCAAAAATTGTCCTAGACCTTTGACTCCCACATTAATAAGGAGTTTCTTGGCTCTATCCGGCTATAATAGAAGATTTGTTGATGGATTTTCGTCCATTGCTTCTCGTTTCACAGCTTTGACCCAAAATAAGGTGAAGTTTGAGTGGTTGGAATGTTGTGAGAAAGGTTTTCAAGAGTTGAAAGATAAGCTTACCTCCGCTTCGATGTTGACCTTATCGTAAGGTAATGAAAGCTTTGTAGTGTATTGTGATGCTTCCCGAGTGGTCTTGGGATGTGTCCTCATGCAGCATGGTAAAGTGATAGCTTATTCTTCTAGGCAACTCAAAATTCATGAGAAGAATTACCCAACTCATGATCTTGAGTTAGATGTTGTAGTTTTTGCCTTGAAAATATGGAGGCATTATTTGTATGGTGTGCATGTTGATGTGTTTACTGACCATAAAAGTCTTTAATATGTGTTTACACAAAAGGAGTTGAACCTCCGACAGAGAAGATGGTTAGAATTGTTGAAGGATTACGACATGAGTGTCCTTTACCACCCTGGCAAGGCCAACGTGGTTGCAGATGCTTTGAGTCGTATGACTATCGGTAGTGTGTCTCATGTGGAAGAAGAGAACAAAGAACTTGTGAAAGATGTTCATAGGTTAGCTCGCTTAGGTGTGCGGCTAGAAGATTCTTCAATTGATGGTTTTATGGTCCATCATAACTCCGACTCATCATTAGTGGTGGAGGTGAAATCTAAGCAACATCTTGATCCTCTATTGATGGAGTTGAAGGAATCGGTACTTAGTAAGCTCAATGAGTCATTCTCCCAAGGGGGGGATGGTTTTCTAAGGTACCAAGGGAGATAATGTGTACCCGATGTAGAGGATTTGAGAAATCAAATTCTCGAAGAAGCCCATGGTTCTCCCTATTCTATACATCCGGGTGCCAGAAAAAAGTATCATGACCTTAGAGAGCTCTATTGGTGGGATGGTTTAAAGAGGGACATAGCAGAGTTTGTTGTTAAGTGTCCAAACTGCCAACAAGTTAAAGCTGAGCATCTTAAACTTGGTGGTTTAACCCAAATCATGGATGTTCCTACATGGAAGTGGGAAGCCATTAATATGGACTTTGTTGTTGGGTTGCCTCAAACTTGAAGGCAAAATGATTCTATAGGGTTATTGTGGATAGGTTGACCAAATTTACCCATTTTATTCCTGTTAAGTCTACATACACTGCCGAAGATTATGCAAGAATCTACATTAATGAGATTGTGAGTCTTTGTGGGATTCCTTTGTCCATCATTTTGGATAGAGGTGCCCAATTCACTTACATTTTTGGAAGGCTTTCCAAAAAGGTTTAGTTACTCAAGTGAAACTTAGTACCGCTTTTCATCCTCAAACGGATGGTCAAGCGGAACGTACTATTCAGACCCTTGAAGACATGTTAACAGCCTGTATCATTGATTTCAAGGGAAGTTGGGATGATCACTTACCTTTGATTGAGTTCTCTTACAGCAATAGCTATCATTTGAGCATCTCCATGGCACCTTTTGAAGATCTTTATGGTAGAAGGTGTAGATCTCCGGTTGGATGGTTTGAGGTTGGTGAGTCCTCACTCCTTGGTCCAGAGATTATCTATGAATCTATAGACAAGGTTCGAATCATAAGAGATAGATTGAAGACAGCCTATATTCGGCAAAAGTCTTATGCCTACAATAGAAGAAGAGATCTTGTGTTTGAAATAGGTGATCATGTCTACTTGAAGATTTAACCTATGAAAGGGGTGATGAGATTCAGTATAAAGGGGAAGTTAAGTCCCCTGTATGTTGGTCCTTATGAGGTTTTACAACGGTTAGGAAAGGTTGCCTATTAGTTGAAACTACCTAGTGAACTAGCTTTGGTTTATCCGGTGTTTCATGTTTCTATGCTCAAGAAATGCATAGGAAACCTGGTGTCTATTCTACCTATTGAAGGTTTAGGGGTGGAGGACAACCTCTCCTATGAAGAGGTTCTGGTTGAGATCATAGATCGCCAAGTCAAGAAGTTGAGAAACAAGGAGGTTGCCTCTGTAAAATTTCTATGGAGGAACCATCTTGTTGAGGGTGCAACGTGGGAGGCTGAAGCCGACATGAAGTCCCGCTACCCTCATATCTTTACTTCTTAAGGTTAGACATTCATCTTAATAAATAAATTTAATGAATAATCATGAAATTGACTTGTTTTCTAAATAAGTGCATGTTTTGGTAAAAGATAGTATCAACTAGAGTTTTAAGAAAATGTTTTCATACTATATTCTTGCACTTATGTGAAATATAAATACATGTGTATTCTTGAGATTTTTTTTTTTTTGTTATCTTAAGAAGAACGATAGCATGGTAACTCTTTGATGCATTTTTGAGCTTATGATAAGGTTGAGAAGGAAATTCCTCACTATGTGTTATGAATATGTAGCTCTTATATGTTGTGCGTCATGAATTAATTGCTATGTGTAATGTTATGGTATGTGTTGTGGAGTTGTGATATACTCCTATGATCTGTAACTCATTATGATTTTTATGTTGTTGATTCGTTGGGCTTCTAGTATTGAGTCTTTTCATACCCTCCAAAGATTTTAGTGTCATTCGGGGACGAATGTTCCTAAGGGGGGGATAATGTAAAACTCCGGAAATGTCATGACTTAGACTAGAGCTTAATCTATTAAATAATGTTTAAAATGATATTTACAGACCTATCTTAATATAATAAACTCATTTGGAAAAGTTTAGAGCCAATATGACTAAGAAAGGTCTTGACGTCCGGAAACTAGCTAATTTGAACTAGTTTACGTCCTCATGTTTGGTGAAAATTTTGAGGAGTCAAATGGACTCCAAAACTTGTAAAGAGACCTTGTATAGGTATTATGTAGTACAAAGGGTCCAAACGTCCGGTAACGACACCCCAAGGACTACCCGAAGGGTCCTTGGGGAGGACCCAAACATGGGGGAGCATGCAGCCTGACAGCCTGCGAGCATGCAGAACTGGACACAAAGCCTGCGACGCGAGCGTGACACGCAGTTCACTTCCTCAAGATTTTAGAGTAAGCCTCGCAAAGCGAGTATGACACGCACCTCACTGACTCAACTCAAAATTTAATAAAAATGAAGGAATTTGGCCCCGCGACGCGCCACTACTTCCCAGAATCGTTAAAATCGTATTTTTGGTAATTTAACTTATCAAAAAGAACCATTTAACTAGAAGGTCTTTTGGGTAATTCGTAGGACGACTATATATGGATATTAGGTCAGTTTTAGACCACTTTTACACGTCCAAATCAGATTAAAACAATGTTTCTCTCATCTCTCAAGAAACACTCTCTTTTTTCAAACTCCATTGAAGAACAAGTAGAGCTTAAGGAAGAAGACGAAGGCTTCGAAGTTTCCAATCAAATTTCGTGGATTATTCATCTATAAGGTATGGTTTTTTCACTCTTGGGATTCCTTTCCCCAAGAGGTCCTTTCAAGATAAGTTTTCAAGAAATTCAAATACTAGAATTTTTATTCTACAAAACGGATTTTCTTCCTAACCCTAGATTTATGATTTTCAATGACAAATAATTGTTTTCTATGGTTGATTTCATATGAATTGTTGAGTATTTGATTGATAATGTTTGAATTTCGTGTGATACATGATCTTTTTCTAAGTGATTGTTTCGAATGGGTTGTTTCTACTATTTGATAACGTGTAAATGTTACGATTGGAAGTAAGACATAAATGAACTCTTTAATGACCCGTTTTCCCTTATCCTACATTATGCATTGATCTTGTATATGATTTGATGAGTTGTTCTTGATTATTCAATTGAGTATTTCACTAAGTATGGTTATGAATATCATAAGATGAATAAGGTTCTTGGAAGCAAGAGGCAAGTCTTCTAAAGTTGTGATTACTCTAAAATGTTTATGTTAGCCTATAAGTCATGATGTTATGTCATGAAAGTATGTATGATGTTGCTATATGTATATGTTGGGCTATGAACATGTTATTTGTGAGATCATGATGAGTGTAAGCTTAACACAAGATGATTATGCAATGTTAATCTCACAAACGAAAGGTTACAATAAAAGAAAATTCTCATCTAATCTTAAAGAGCTCATGATCATATTTATAATTGGAGTTAATTTCGTCTGACCTATGATAAGTTTATGATATAAGAAAACTTAAAGGTTATTGAAGAAAGTGACTTAAGCTAAGCACCGATGAACTAGATATGAGAGGTGTCATTTCCCTAGTTGAAAGGTAGGTTCACAATGACTCTCATGAGATTGAGGTTGCGATGTAATGTGGAAATATGGGTCTCTAATACATATCCTAGTTCTTGAACTATGTTTCCACCATAGGATACTAGCTAGTGGATCCACCTAGAAAGCTATATCATGTTAGGTTCTACTTTGGCCGGTAGACCACCTTCTTTTGGTGTGGGGTTTTATGACACCGGATTCCATGTTTATCTCACATGGTCTATGTCAGTTAAGGCGAATGTTCCCTCATAAAAAATGAAAGACAAGTAAATGAACGTTGTCTAGGGTGACTTGAGGAGTCTACTTAGTATAGGTAGGGGTATGGTACTTTACCTAGATATTGCACAAGTTGACTCTAAGGGAAGTCCTATGAGATTGTTCTTATGTAATATGATAACATGAAAGGTATGATGCTTATGATACATGATGTTACTCTTATATGATGTTGGTCATTATGATGAATATGTTATTGGGTTATATTTCTATATGAAGTGATGATTACTTATGTTACAAGTTATATGAAACAAAGCGTTACTCATGGTCTCCTATCTTATCTACTTGGTTGTGTGTGGTTAAGGGTCTTCACATTACCATTGCACTTGTAGGTTGGGTATGAGATCATTGGTAAGTGATTTTTGTGTTATGTTCTATGATCCTTTGGATATGTAATGTTAACATGACTCTATGATAATATGTCTTTGATCATGATCATGCTTTAAGTTTGATGGAATCCTTAACTTGTGTATGTTATATGGTATGTGCATTGAAGACTTTCATATGACTTAGCATGTTTTCTAAAAAGATGATAAATTATCCTTTTTCATGCATTTTTGTAAGTGTTATGTGCATATACCCATACTTAGTACATGTGGCGTACTAACCCCATTGCTTTATATTACTACAACTGTAGGTTCTGTCCAATGAAGTTTAAGGAGGTCGAATTGAAGAACCTTGGAACTCTTTCTCCAAGTCTTGGTATGTCCTCATCTTCGGGGACGCTATCTTCTATATTCTAGCTTACGCAGATTTTTAGTAGTTTTAAGAATACGCTATGTCCATTATGTTCATTTGATTCTTTTGTATTAAGGCCTATATGGCATATTGACAATTATTGGCTAAGTCCAGATTTGCACTCTTTAGATGGTTTTATATATGTGAGACATGTTTTATAATATAACATCTTATTATGAATGTTAAGTAATAAGTCTAAGTATACTTCACATAAGTACGTAAAAGTTTTAAATTTTCCGCATTTTTACTGATCACATTTTATGATGAATGCTAAGGACTTGTCCGAGTCCTCTAAGAGGACTACGACGTCGGTCTTATTTGGGGTATACTGTCCACGTGTGACAGTCACACTCTAATGACCAAACACATAAGGGAGACAAGGGAAAGACACCATACACAAGGCTCTTAGGCACGATTAGATGAATAAAGAGTGAAACTTTTCCTAGCACCCAATAGCATCCTATTCATAATGTGGCACGCTTCACATTATAAACAAGACTCTATTATATGTGGTCCATAATACAACTACGACACTCCCAAACCATATGCTCTGATACCAAGCTTTGTCACGACCCTCAAGTACACGCTAGAAGTTATAGTATCCTTGAGTTCGTCACACGGCAAATGAGATTTCAAGAAGTCTCATCTAAGCCTCTCGTATTATTCATTGCATAATAACATACTAAAATGAGTAAAAATGTAAACCTTTATTCACACACGAAGAATTCTTTTCATAAAAATGCACAAGCGGAAGACTTTCATTAAAACATTAAACCTTTACAATAACCCATTGAACCATCTAAACTTTAGAGTATACAACACTTGCGACTAAGCCCATAGAAGACATAAAGTAAAGACTTTAAGACATAATCGAACATGTGGATATTGTCCTCGAATCGATGAGGACTCACCAATACTTCATCTTCAAACCCGTAGAAACCTATCAGTCCTCCATGGAACATCAAGACTTCCAATTCTCTACACTTAAGTTAAAAAGGGAAAATACGGGGTTAGTACATTAGATGTACTAAGTATGGAAGTCATGCAAAAACCATGGAAAAGAGATATTCAGTTAATAACATGCTTTTCATGAATTTTGACTTAAACATCATAGTATAAACATAAGAACAATATTTATCACTTTTAGAAATACATAAGAAATCATTTAAGAAAATAATCACAATTTAAGGTACATTACAGTAACTACTTCACTGTTACAGTGAAGTCACATTCACTGTAAAGTTCCTTAGCTTTACTTTACACATCTTCTAGCATGTGTCAACCCACTAAAAGCTATACTAAGGCTCCCTTAAGTCATACAAAGATAGACCGCCCATACACCCTCTCAAAGCATGCCTAAACAATCCTTAAGACTACTTAGAATGAGACACATAGACACTTACAATACATCAAGCACATAAACATTAGATCCTCCTACCAAAGGTGATTCCAAGGTTCACTTCGGTGAGTGTGGAGCACCCGCCCATAGAATCCCTATCACATACACACAAGGGATCCTATAGACTACCTAGGATAGAATCATTCTCACTTACATTACCATACATCAAACATGACATTCTCCTTTCCAAGGTTATCCAAATACCTACTCAAGTAACTCAAGAAGAGAATGTCCTTAATTGACCTCTTCAAGATTACCTAAGTAGTCCTTAAGACTTACCTAAGTTTTGATCATGCCTACATAACCAATCAATTTCCTTAACTAGAATCATTACAAGACTTATCTAAGTAAGAGATGAAGTGACCATTTCCTTGCCCCTTCACACCTTAACTAGACAACCCTTAACTACTCTAGATAAGTACTTATTCATTTAACATTCTTTCTTAACTTAAGTCATTACATTACTTAGTTCATTTAAGAGACATTCATCACATAAGGACATTCAAGTAATGGTCTTAAAGAAGACCTAGGGACTCCAACTAACACCTTCAAATCCTATTGTGCAATGTCTATATAGCGTCACATACCACCACCTAAACATCATAGAACTTCTCTAATGCTAGTAAGTATCCCATATGATGAGAATAGGCAATAACCGACATAGACCATGGTAGCAAAGCATGAAATCCGGAGTGGTAACCTACTCTGATGGAGGGTGTTCTACTTGCCAATGGTAGAACATATACATCCCATGTAGGCACATGGTTAAGGAATATGAAGGGCGTGCTTTGTAATATAGTCTCATTCTTTAACTAGAACTACATCCCTTACCATACTTATTCGGTTCTAGCCTTTGTTCTCATAGATTAAATCACATTAAGGTTCATACAAAGGGTTTCATATCAAGTTCATAACCCAATTACATTTACCCTACCAAAAAAAGGTCCACTAGGGATATCTCCCTATGGCGTCATGCAGCTCATCATGACTTTCGTAAGGATTGATATGATGTCGTTCCAGCGAATCAACCTTAAGTCCATCATTCATTACATGAAGGATACCATTACGGCTTTCGACTTCAAGTTTCATAACCTTACCACTAGGTTCAAGGTTTCACGTAAAGGACCTTCTTGTCATCATTCAAGGTCTTACATAACATTCATACATTCAAGACTAAGACTCTTTAGGTTCCTAATTCAAGACATCACATATTCATATTCATACAAGCATCAAGCAAGGGACACAAGTCTACCTAAACAAGACACAATATACTTCACTTTATTCAAATAGCATAACATTCTTTAGACACTTAGTAATGACCCTTAACATCATTTAGTCAACCTATTCATTACCTTAACATCATCAACATAACCATATAGACTCATATAGACAAGTTAGGAACAACCATGTATCAACTCTATCACTACACACCTAACACATAGTCATAGTATAACATGATCACCTAATAACTTCAATAAGAGAACACATACTTCCATATTACTTCACATATAGGTAGATATGATCATACCTCACATAATAAACTACACAAATTAATATAATACTTCAAGTAGTGCTGATATGGTCATGATCATCATAATACTTAAAATAACGCCGACAAGGTCACATCATTACACATAACACCGCCACCATAAGTAGACCATACCAATGACATATAATCCAAGAGTTAAATTACAATAGCTATACATAATAATAAAAGAGTTAGGGCAGCGTACCACCCAATTTATCTCACCACTTCAATCGAAAGCTAAACCATCAAATTCAACACCATAAGGCCCTTACTCATGGCCATGAACATAAATTCAATACATAAATAATAAAAGTCAATGAATCTAAGTCAATTAAATAAATATTTACCAATCTAAGACCAATTAGATATCAATTGAATACAATCCTTACATCATTAGAAAGCCCATAGAAAACAACACTAGAATCTATAAGCATTAAGTTCATATCAATTCAATAAGCTTAATAGTCAATAGATCTAAGAGTATTCATTACTCAATTAATAAAATTGAAACAACCTATACATCATACATACATAATCTATACATGAATCAAAAGCCCATAACAATCTACACATGAATTTATAAATCTTAAAGCATAATCAATTCACCATATTTTAGTGAAAATTAGAGAATTGAGAAGATCAAGGGTTCATGGAGAATTTCATTAGAAAACATCAATTATACATCTATAACATCATATCTTAACGTTTGAAAACCTTTCATGCAAGAACCCAAGACTTAGAGTGGAAATTGGACTTTTTCATCTTTTTTAATATACATCTTCAAGCTTCATCTTAACTTTTAACTCTCATGGAGGTTTTTGGAGAAACTTTTGGAGGGAATGTGTTTTGATCTTAGTGTTAGGGTTTAAATAAAATTTTAATGACTTATATACTCTTAAAATACCCATAAACACTCAAAACAACTGTCCAAGGACTTATAGGGGCGTGGGATGAATTTACAGCTTCACCCCTCAACTTAACAAAAAGTTGTCATGAAAACACACAACCCCATCGACGCAAGCATCGACGGTCCGTGGTCTCACTCACGCACCGTCGATGGGGTCTCGTTGGTTTATTCAGAGACCGATCAACCTGCAGACCAAATTCTCCATCGACGAGACCCATCTAAGGGCCGTCGCCTGGTCGACTGGCCGTCGTTTGGACACTGCCTGGCAGTGTTGAGCCCCAAGTTGCGGTCCTATTCTAGGGCCCCTTGCGGGTCCTACATGGAGTCGTACCCGGACGTTTCCAACCCAAACATATACGTATACGAGTTTAGCACCTACCACATGAGTTTCATGAAAAACGAACACGTAAAACTCGACAAAACATGTTTAGACATACAAGGTCATTTCAAGGCACATCTTTTGAACGTCATGGACGTTCTTGAGAGTTTGACCTCCAAACTTCACGAAACTTGACACACTGACTATATACACAATATAAACTAATTTAAGGACCATATAAGCTCATACATCACACATAAACACATAGAACCACACATAACCACATATGAGGCACTTAGGTGACTTAGTCGTCGAACGTCTTGGTCGTCCCTTGAAGTTTGACTTCCAATGCACCCAAACTCTTAGATACTGCCTCAATAACACTTTATAGACCATTTTAGGACCTTATACTATCATGAAAACCATGTTAGGATCTAGCTTCACCTAAGTCATTTTCGGGATCTTATAATGGAATGTGTAAGTTCTACCATTGGCAAGTAGAACAACCTCATTGGAGTAGGATAGAACTCCGCATTCCATTTTTTGCTACCATGGTATATGTCGATTATTGCCTATTCTCATAATATGGGATACCTATTAGCATTAGAGAAGTTCTATGAGGTTTAGGTGGTGGTATGAGACGCTATCTAGACATTGCACAATAGGCTTTGAAGATGTTAGTAAGAGTCCCTAGGTCTTCTCCAAGACCATTACTTGAATGTCTTTTATGTGATTATGTCTCTTAAATGAACTAATGAACTAATGACTTAATGATATAAAGTATGTAAATGAATAAGTACCTAATCTAAAGTGACTTTAAGGATTCCTTAGTTAAAGTGTGAAGAGGGCATAAAAGATGATCTCTTCATGTATTATCTATGGAAGTATTGAGGATGACTCTAGTTAGGGAAGTTGCTTGTTATGTTTGACATGATCTAAACTTAGGAAGTCGTAAGGATTATTTAGGTAGCCTTGAAGAGGGTGTATGGACGTTCTCTTCTAGGAATACTTAAGTAAGTCTTTTGATAGCATTGGTAGGGGAGATTGTAATATTATGTATATTTTGTATGTTGGTGTATTGTAGGTGTGTATGTGTCTCATTATGAGTAATCTTGAGGATTGTTTAGGCGCATCTAGAGAGGATGTATGAGAGAGATCTCTTTGTGTGACTTAAGTGAATCTTAGGATGACTTTATTGAGAAGACTACATGCTAGGAAGTGTTGAAAAGGTAGGACAAAGTACTTCACTATTACAGTGAAGCAATTCATTGTACAGTGAATAGAGGTCACTGTAATGTACCTCTTTAAAATGTGTTAAATTGTTTAAATGTTTCCTTATGTGATCTTAAGTTGATAAATGTTGTTCGAATGATGATATTATGATATTTAAATGAAAAGATGCAAATTTCCAATAAATGTCCATTTTCATGAGTTTTATGCATAAAGTCATACTTAGTACATGTGGTTGTACTAATTCCATGCTTTTATCTATCTATATAGTTCTTGGTAGGTGAAGATATTTTGGGAAGAAGACTTGGATTTAGAAGATCATTCAAGAGAATTTGAAGTATGTCCTCACTTGACTCGAGGGCATATATGACTTTTATGCTTCTTTATGAAGTATTGTAATAGACTTAATAGTACTATGTTTTCTATTTCGTATGGGTCGTGTCCCAAGTACTCTTGTGTCTTAAGATGATGAGATTGAGACTTAGTATTTCCTATTACTTTTATATGAAAGAGTTTTTAAAGACTGTGATATTGTTTTATGAAAGTTTTTAATTCTGCACTACTTTTCATTATGTATATGCAATAAATGATATGAAAGGCTTGTATGAGACATCCGAGAGGTCGAGTGCGCGCTTCACAATCTGAGATTGTGCCCTAACTTCTAGGGTGGAGTCTCGGGCTGTGACAAAGCTTGGTATCAGAGCATAGGTTGGTGAAAGTAGTCTTAGGAATAAAAAAGTCTCATCAAGTCACGTCTAGTAGATTCTTGACCATCAGTGTGAGTCGCGACACATGTATGGGCGAGAGGCTATAAGACGATAGAGTTTCCCTTTTTTTCTACTCCTATGTCGTGCGATAGAGTAAATGTTATGATATCCTTCTAAATGTGTTTCCTTGTGTTTCTAGGAGATGAATACTAAAAGGATGGCCTCTAGAAGCTTGGAAGAGTAAAGGGTGAATGAGGAAGCTCCTCCTAAAGTTGAGCAAGTTGAGCAAATTCTTCAAGATGGGCAAGGTGTCCAAGGTGCTCAAGGTGCTCAAGTGCCTCCTCAAGGTGATCATTCCCCTAATGTGGAAGGAGGTAATGAGGTTCCGGAGATGTCTAATAGGGAGATTAGAGATGCTTTGATTGCTATAGCCCGAGTCGTAACTACTCAAGCTAATTTGAGTATGTTTCCTAGAGTTGTGGAGAGCACTATGACCTCTAGGTTGAGAGAATTTGTGTGGTTGAATCCTCCTATATTTGTTGGCTCTAAGGTAGATGAAGATCCCAAAGAGTTCCTTGATGGTGTGTACAAGGTATTAAGTGCTATGGGGGTTACATCTAGGGAGAAGGCGGAGTTGGCTTCGTATCAATTGAGAGATGTGTCTCAAATTTGGTACACTCCATGGAAGGATAATAGGCCGGTGGAGTCGGATCCTAATGAGTGGGAAGAATTTAAGGAAGATTTTCTTGGTAAGTATTTTCCCCGTGAGAGGAGGGAGGTAAAAGTAGAGGAGTTTATCAATCTCAAGTAAGGCAATATGAGTGTTGAGGAGTACTCTTTGAAGTTCTCAACTTTGTCGAGATATGCACAATCCCTAGTGTCTAATCCAAGAGATGAAATGAGTCATTTTGTGACCGGGGTAGCCGACTTAGTGAGGAAAGAATTTCATACGGCTATACTACATGATGATATGACTTTGGCTAGACTCATGGTGTATGCACAATCAATTGAAGAATCCACACTTAGGAGGATGTCAAGAAACTTGAAAAGGAGTTGTGCTAGTGATCAAGTGCAACCTAGATCCACAAACAGGGTTCACATTCAAGAAGAATCTAGGAGTGCTAAAGTGAAGTTTGAGAAAGGAGGTGGTTCTCACAATGACAAACCTACATGTGCCACTTGTGGTAAGAAACATTATGGTGAGTGTCTATTGGGTACCGGTATTTGTTTTGGATGTGGAAAAGATGGACACAAAGTGAGAGATTTTCCTAACATTGCTTCTGGGATGGACACAAAGTGAGAGATGGACACAAAGGATGATGTTCCAACAAAGAGGCGTTTCTATGCACTCCGGACTAGAGGAGAGAAGCCGGATGAGAGTGATGATGATGTTGGTAAGTCCTTGTCTTTCTCTTGTTGTGATATGGTTTCCTTCTAAGTGGGGGACTAGATGGGCTGGAATTGTCCTAGAAGTTGTTGCATGTGCATGATGTTTATGAGTTTGGTTGAAATTGAATTTCATTAACTTCTTGCATTGTGTATTTTATTGAGTTATGAGCATGTTGTAAACGTTATTTTATATGATGTTATCTTGCATATTAGTATGTATATATCATGAATTGCCTAAAATTGTATTTTTGAAAATCGGCCAAAAATCACTGTAGCACTGGAACTGTTCACTGTGAAAAATTTGAAAATTTGACTAATTGTTTCTTTGGTATAAAATTGTTGTAATATGGTTAGAACTGATGTGTATGAGTATAATAATGAATATAAAATAAGTTTTTACTATTTGGAATGAAGCATGTGAGTTTTGTAGCATAATGAGTTATAGAATTGTATTCTAGTTTCTTGTTGTGTTGTGAATCTCTTGACTATATGAAATTGACGTTTTCTCCTTGATTGTGAGTTATTTGGTTTGGTTATATGCTGCTAGTTGATTCTCTATTCTTGGAAGTGTTCGTAGAGTGGCAAGTGTCATTCGAGGACGAATGTTGTCCAAGTGGGGGAGAATGTAAGATCCCGAAAGTGACATAGGTGAAATAGAGCCTAAAATTGTGGTAATGATGGTATAATGTCCTTATATGGTCTATTATGTAGTATTGACGCACTGTCTAAAGTATTAGGTGCATTGGAAGTCAAACGTCAAGGGACAACCAAGACATTCGACGACTAAATCACCTAAGTGCCTCATATGTGGTCCTATGTTTTTATGTGTGATTCATGATGTTGTGAAGTATTTAAATGATTTAATATTATGTATATATGTTGTTTGTCAAGTTTCGAGAAGTTTGGAGGTCAAACACTCAAGAACGTCCATTACGTTCGAAAGATGTGCCTTGAAATGACCTTGTGTGTCTATGCATGTTTCGTTGAGTTTTACGTGTTCGTTTTGGGTGAAATTCATGTGGTAGGACCTAAACTCATAAAAAGTCATGTTTGAGTTGGAAACGTCCGGGCAAACATTTTCAGGGACCATCCAAGGGTCCTTGAGGAAGCACCCAAAACTTGGTGTCAAGACTGTCCAAGGCAGCCCCAAACGACGGAGGCATCGAGGGCTCGTGGGCCAATTGAAGCCCCATCAATGGGTGCCGTTGGTAGGGACTTAGGCTGGGGAAGGAGTAGAACCATTTCGAGCCTCTGAACCAAACGACGGGAGGACAGGACGGTCCGTTTGTGGACAAACGGTCCGCCGACTGCCCAACCGTCGATGGTCTGTGTCCTACGTGGAGTTTCACTGCCAAGTGAGGGGTGAACATGTAATTTCAACCCACTTCCAAATAGAAGGTTTGGCGGTTCCTAAAGGGTATATTGGGTATTTTAAAGGTGTTTATAAGTCTTTATTACTTAGAAAATTTCATTCTTCAAAATCAAAACGCAAAATCCCTTAGAAATTCCCCAAGACTCCATTAAAGCTAAAACTCAAGGAAGAACTAGGATTGGTGATTTGAGTGGATATTCTTCATCAAATTTAAGGATTAGTATGTTAAGGTATGGTTTTTTATCCTTGAAACTCGTTTCATCAAGGAGCCCAACTTTCAAAGATGTTTTCTAAAGTTTTTAAAAGATGAATTGACTTATTTCATGATCTACCATAGGTTCTTGCATTAATGGTTTTTAATCATTGTTTAGTGATTGAATTATGGTTATTAAGGTGATTTTAACTCAATTAACTATGAACCCATGTAATTGATGAACCCTAGTTTTTGACTAATTTATGGGTTACTTGATATTGGTCTAATGTTCATGAATTAATGTGTAGTTTCTTATGGGCTTCCTAATGATATAAGAATTCTGTTCAATTGATATCTAATTGGTCATAGATTTATCAATCTACATTGAATTGACTTAGATTCATTGAGTATTTTAGTTTATGCATTGTATTGATGTTCATGGTCATGGATAAGGGCCTTATGATAGTGAATTGGATGATTTGACATTGGCTTGAAGTGTTGAGGATGAAGAGGTGGTACGCTGCCCTAATTCCTTTTAATTATTGTTAATTAGACTTCAATTATGTTGTGGTTGGTTTGGTACACTTATGGTGGCGGTGTTATGTGAATTGATGTGGCCTTGTCGGCGTTATTTTGAGTTTATTGATGATCATGGCCTTGTCGGCAACTAGTTGAAGAAATATGACTATTTGTGTAGTTGATTATGTGATGTGTGATCATATCTACCTATATGTGAAAGTATGTGTTATTCTATTGATACTATTTAGGTAATCATGTTATGATATGACTATGTGTTAAGGGTGTAGTCTTAGAGTTGATACATGGTTGCTCCTAACTTGGCTATATGAGTCTACAATGGTTATGTTGATGATGTTAAGGTAATGAATAGGTTGACTAAATAATGTTACGGGTCATTCCTAAGTGTCTAAAGAATGTATACTATATGTGCTAAAGTGAAGTATGTTGTGTATTGTTTAGGTCGACTTGTGTCCCTTACTTTATGTTTGTATGAATATGGATATGTGATATCTTGACTTAGGAACCTAAAGTGTCTTATTCTTGAATGAATGTTAGGTGAGACTTTAAATTAAGATAAGAGGGTCCCTTATGTGAAACCTTGAACCAAGCGGTAAGCTTATGAAACTTGAAGTCAAAGTCGTAATGGTATCCTTCATGTAATGAATGTGTAATGATACGTATTCTTGAATCCTAATTGCCACCGGCGTCGTTGACCTCTCAGAGGTCGCAGACAAGCCTCATCTTGCATTCATCACATTCATCTAGTTAAATTTGAAGAAAATTTAAAACTTTTTATATGTATGAAGTTTACTTAGAATTCATATAGTCATTACGTATTAAACATTATATACTAAGCTCAACATCAATAGAGAACCATCTAATATCAAGAACATTTCAAAACAAACGATGAATATACTATATTAAGTTTCCAAAACGGCCTTACATCAAAAGGTTTGAAATGAAATGTGAAAGAAATGCTAGGTACAACATCCACTAGCTATGTCTATATCTAAAGCTAGACTAAGACTGTAGCATCCTCGAAATCAAGAGGATCTACCAAATGGTTTGGAGAAACGCTGAAGTCCAAACCGTTGCAAGTGTCGTCAATTTATCCTCTGACCTGACCTATAAAAATAGTAAATAGATAGGTGGTTAGTACACCACTTGTACTAATTATTGGTGTATGAATACATACACATAAATCTATACATGATCAATGAAAGCTCTTCCTAAACAACATGTCATTTCTGAAAAGTGTCATCACTAGACTTTCTTAATTCGTTATTTGTGAATTGTGGTACGAATATGATATATTTTAATGCATTCAAATCACACAACTCAATTTTTATATGATTACAAGACATTAGTATCATCAACATAATTTTAGAACAACTCGGGCGAAGATTTGAGATTTTGATCCTCTTAGGCCGAGAGCTCCTCTTTGTACACTTAGATTATTTTTCAGTCTTTTTTTTCCTCTTGTTGTGTAGTTCAATAACTCCTTTGGTCCTATGTTTTACTTACAAGTGCAATGATTCACGGTAGTCTCATACCCACAATGAATCAAGTAAGTAATTCAAGAGATTAAGGAAATGACTTAATTACAATTTGGGGCATGAATATATTTATAAGTCAATACTTATTGACTATACTCATTATTTTAGTTGATTTCATAATGTGCATAGTTCTTGGGGCATATCATTAAAGCTTATGATCTTGCTTACTTTGGGCATGAATTCTTTATAAGCCAATCTTTATTGGCTAAATACATTAGTTAATCATTTTGGATAAGCATATTTGAATTCATTATTGTCTTTGATATTTTCCTAATAAAGAAAGTCATTATAAGCCAATTTTATTTGGCTTTGTTCATTTTTATGGCATGAAGATTCATTATTAGCTATACCCTTTACTTATTGTAAACTTCATTGGACATGCTTTGACTATTCTTATAGCAAGTCATTCATTACACTATATATTCTTTGCATTTCATAAGTCAATCTCTATTAATCATTCCATTGATTTATTACTTTCATGTTAGGGAAGTTATGGGTTATTTAGTCAACGTTTTCATGTTTTATATATTATACATTTCATATCTACAAGACCTTGGAATTGTGGATGTGGCATTAAGACATCTCAAGTGAGGGCCCAACATATGGGACCTCAACCCGAGGGCCTTCTTTAGCAAACACAGAGTTCGCTTCATTCGTTCATTCGTACATCACATTATTCATTTCATTCATTCATAGGCTTATGTAAACACCAGCTATACCTAGGATGAAGTTTAAGACTGTCATCGGGATCATGAAGTGCAATGACCAAGAATGACCTAATTTCATTACTTGAATCTGATTTCACCTCCTGATTGTCTTGCACAAACACCTTCGGTATCGTTCATTTCTTTATGTTTCATACTTTGATGGGCTTCAACTTTAACTGATATAGATCATGTGAGCTCATGAAATCCGGTGTCTTCCCCACACCAAAAAGAGGTGGAGTCATTGGCCAAGGTGAAACCAAAACATCCCTAGCTCGCTTAGGTGGAAAACCACTGGCTAGTTCCCTATGTTGGCAGCATAGTTCAAAGACTAGGAGATTTAGCGAGACCCATACCCACCTTGGTGGACAGTCTCATCTCATGAGAATTACGTGAACCTCCGCCCTTCCCGAAAAAAGGCATCACCACTCATAACTAGCCTATCTGTGCTCAGTTTAAAGTTCCTATTTACATTCAACTCATACATCATCAAAGCTTGCTTCTAGCATGAGGTAGTCATAGCTCATTAGATGATTTCTCATCTCTTCTTTACGTATTAAGTGTGAATTTTCCTTGCACTTACATATAGAATGTGATGGAGATTTATTTACTCTTTTGATGACTTGTCATCCTTAGTTTACATTGATTAAATGTGAATTGTCCTTACATATGATATTTACTTTACATTGATGAATGTGAATTGTCCTTACATATCATTCTTAGGTGTTAATAAGACTAGTCTCACACATTCTAACACCTTCATTCGTGAGTATTCTTTTAACAAATTAGTTTTGGTGTAAGTAAGACTTGTCTTACTTCCTTTAACACCCCATTCTAGTCACTTACTTAATTTAGACCCCTCTAATTATGTTATAACTCACGTTACTTAATTACTTTAGTGTAGTAGCTTCATATAACCGTTTATGGACGATGATCACTTCATTCAATGAGTTTCATGTGTTCATAGTTCATTCTTGTGGAGCATGTTGGGAGTTGTCCCAATGAATGTCATGCCCTTGGTTATGGATTCATTGATATTACTTTAGAAGTGCTTAATATATACTTGATACTCTTACTACACAAGAATTGGCATATGATTAGTATTGGCTCAAGATTTGGGATGTTAGACTAGCAAATTCATTCTTTTTGGCATAAGCCAATTTTACGTATGTTCATATTTAAATTGCCATATGTATGAACCCTTAGTCAATCTTTTAATCATTTACATAAGTTCCAGCCATTAGCGTATATTCATTTTGACCAAATAGAGTTAGCCAATTTTATTGGAACCAGATAGCCAATTTATTCAAGATATGATTTCATAGATGTCTTTGAGTCAATTCTCAGTTTATGGCTTTTAGTGTAACGTTTTAAGAACATATTGGACAACATCATATTAAAATTTGATGGATTTAGAATCTTCACAACATCACAACAACAACAAGTCAACATTCGGCCAAAGACACATAATTCACTTAACACATCACGGACTTAACTAAGCATATTATCGATACTTAATTATCATGATAAGATTAACTTTACGCAATTACAAGTTCATAAATTCATTCGATACTCATCATTCAAGAACAATACATGTTAAGAACAGCCAGCACCACATACCAACAATATGATCTCTAACCTATTCAACATTGAAATCGAAAAGGATACTAGGGACAAAGAGTTCGACGAGAACAAGAACAAACCTAGTTTCAAGATCGTTGAATTCGTTGGAAAGAAAGTTATCTTTGAGAAAGGAGTACAGGAGAGAAACCCATACCTTATGTAGAACTTAATCTACGAAGACCACCTTGAACGAAACCTTGAAGAAACCTTGAAATCGCCCTAGAGAAAATGATAAATTTTCTGCCTTTTTCTTGAGTTTGTTGCTTACTGTTTTTGCGTCCTTTTTTTCTATGAGTTTGAACGTGATTTTTAGGTTTAAGAACTGATATTGACTCATTAAACTTAGGGTTTAATAATTTAATTAAATAAATTAATTAAATTAATTAATTAACTAATTACTAAAAAGACCCTCCTAGATTGACTAGAACTAGGGAAACACAATACTTGGTCAAATCTGAATTCTTTCCTAAGAATTTCGTTTTGCCCCTTTAAAATAATTAATTAAATGGCTAATTTAATTAATTAAGGGACCTAGGGTAATTACTAAAGTGTCCCTAAATAATTTGAACCAAAATTAACCCTTTTGGACCATCCTAGGTTAAGTACTAGGATGTTTCTTGAGTTGTCCTAGGTTAGTGTAAGAATTTCAGATTTACCCCTTTAGTTTAATTAATTAAATGAATAATTTAATTAATTAAGTGACCTATGGTAATTCATAAATTACCCTTAAGTCATTATAACCATAACTAATCATTTGGACCATCCTAGGTTAGGTACTAGGTTGTCTTTTTCTTGTCTCAACCGAAATCTTGAAATTGCTTTTTAATTTCGGTTTTGTCCTTTTAAATTAATTAATTATGCTGATAAATTAATTAATTAAGTAGCATAGGGTAATTACTAAAGTATCCCTAAGTTTTTAGGACCATAACCAACTTTTTGGACAATCATAGGTTAGGTACTAGGTTGCCTTTTTCTTGTCTTAACCGAAATCTGAAAATTGCTTTGTAATTTCGGTTTTGTCCTTTTAAATTAATTAATTAAGCTGATAAATTAATTAATTAAGTAGCCTAGGGTAATTACTAAAGTATCCCTAGATTTTTAGGACCTTAACTAACTCTTTGAACCATCCTAGGTTAGCTACTAGGTTGTCTCTTCAACTAGTACTAGGTTAGTGTCAACCCGGTTTAGTCCTAGGTTGTCGGGTGCACTAATGGGTCCATTTCGTTAGTCCTAGGTTATTTAGCTATTTCGGACAGTTAGTTAGAACCTAGAATTGGTTAGGAAGTTAGGCCCCACATGGAGTGGTCCCTTGTGCACGTTTTTCCCCCTAACTACCCTAACCGAATTCGGTTAGGGTGGTCCCCTCCTTTGGCAGCTTCTTCACATGTCTTGCACATGTGCTTGCACATGGGTTGGTTATACTTTGCTAACTAACTATTATTTATGGTTCATTTGTCAATGTTTACTTATTGTCCCAAGGATCCTCACTATGTCCTTGGGCACTGCTTAATTTACATGATCATTTTAAATGGTCATGTGGAATGGTACTAGGCTTGACACTTGGATGCCTAGTACTTCGTATCTATTATGTGAATACTATTATTTTAGATAAGGTTCTTCCTTGCAGGTACATTTAATTAACATCAATCTTGGATTGGGGTATGACAACCCAAAAAAATATATTTTTATTCGTATATAGAAAATTGGTTAATATCCTTTAGCCAATTTTTCTATACTATGCCCAATATTTCTCAATATTGGGCATTGGGTGCCTATGTACCCCTAATAGGATATCCTAAGGGCATACTGGGCTCTTCATTAGACATATGATTTTCCGTAATGTTACATTATCTCCCCTTAGGAATATTCGTCCCCGAATCACACTTACACATCTCTTAAACAAAGAGGGTGACTTTCGAAAGTTACTTGTCATACTTAAACGTTTCTCTTTTGTGAATATATAATTCACACTTGTTTGGATGATGCATATCATTCAAGCTTATCTGAAGCTTTATATTTGAGATTGAGGAATTTCCTTCTCAATCACCCTTAACTTAATGCACAACACAAATCATGCAACACAGAAAACATGTCTATGCTACACAAAAACAGCAACATAAAATAAAAACATAATTTCGTGTTAACTCACATAGTGTTATTATAAGACATACGATTAGTGACTTATAACACCAAATCGACTAAAGCACTTAAACTTAGAGTTTTTTAAACAAAACCAGACTTAGGAAGAGTATATCTAACCTCAAGAACTGAACAAGTGAGGGTAACGGGATCTCATATCGACCTCGGCCTCCCATCTTGCCCCCTCAACAAGGTGGTTCCTCCATAACAACTTCACGGTGAGAACCTCATTGTTCTTCAGTCGCTTCACTTGACGATCTAAAATTGCAACGGGAACCTCTTCATAAGGAAAGATTCCCATCGCTCCTAACCCCTCAACGGGTAGAATGTACGTTGGATCGCCTAGACATTTCTCAAGCATCGAAACGGGAAACACTGGATGAACAGAAGCCAAGTCGTTTGGTAATTTTACCTACTTGTTGTAAGATCTCATAATGACCTATATACCTCAGACTAAACTTCCCTTTCATCCCAAACCCTATAATTACTACGGACACAGAGTCTATGGAAGGAACTTCTTGTTCTAAGTCTTTGACTCTTACTAAGTGGCATAAGTATCCCTTAGACATCATCTTATTAGCTTTAAGATTGGAAATTATTCGGCCTGTTGGATTTGAACCACGCCCTTCTCATTTTAACACAACTTATTTGGAAACTGAAGCCTTACTACCCTGTTTCTATAGTCTATTATAGCATAACAATTATGAAGAAAATCCATGTCTAAGCCATACTCTTGAGTTGGTATGAAGCAAACTTAGCTTTATCCTCTTCATCAGTACTCAAAGCAGGCTTTTAGAACCTACCATGCACTCACCTCCATGCGGACAACCACACTCCCACACATCTTTCATTCACGCTGGGCGTTTCCATTATTGCCCCTTCTTGGGAAGGCTAGATCTTGAGTCTAGCGCCTTAGACCCCTTGGACATCCTAATTCTTGTGTGTATTCTTCGTGTTCAAACAAGAAGGAAGTTAGATACTTAGAATGACACAAAGTGTCAAAGATCTAGATAGCACGATAAAGAGTAGAAGAAGGGAAGATTTCCTATCATCGCGTCATCTCTAAATCATGATTGTGGCGTGCTTCACAATCATAAGTTAGAAACTACGTAACGTGGTTGTGTTTAGCTTTAGTTCCTATGTAATTTAACCTCATGCTCTGATATCAAGTTTGTAACGACACGGACTCTTGAATCCGAATTGTCACCGGCGTCGTTGACCTCTCAGAGGTCGCAGACAAGCCTCATCTTGCATTTATCACATTCATCTAGTTAAATTTGCGGAAAATTTAACACTTTTTATATGTATGAAGTTTACTTAGACTTCATTTAGTCATTACGTATTAAACATTATATACTAAGCTCAACATCAATAGACAACCATCTAACATCAAGAACATTTCAAAACAAACGATGAATAAAATATATTAACTTGCCAAAACGGCCTTACATCAAATGGTTCGAAATGAAATGTGAAAGAAACGCTAGGGACAATATCCACTAGGTATGTCTATATCTAAAGCTAGACTAAGACTGTAGCATCCTCGAAATCAAGAGGATCTACCAAATGGTTTGGAGAAACGCTAAAGTCCAAACCGCTGCAAGTGTCGTCAATTTGTCCTCTGACCTGCACCTATAAAAATAGTAAATGTAGGGGGTTAGTACACCACTTGTACTAATTATGGGTGTATGAAAACATACACATAAATCTATGCATGATCAATGAAAGCTCTTCCTAAACAACATGCCATTTCTGGAAAGTGTCATCACTAGACTTTCTTAATTCGTTATTTTGGAATGGTGGTATGAATATGATATATTTTAATGCATTCAAAGCACACAACTCATTTTCTATATGATTACAAGACATAGTATCATCAACATAATTTTAGAACAACTCGGGCGAAGATTTGAGATTTTGATCCTCTTAGGCCGAGAGCTCCTCTTTGTACACTTAGATTATTTTTCAGTCTTTTTCTTCTTCTTGTTGTCTAGTTCAATAACTCCTTTGGTCCTATGTTTTACTTACAAGTGCAATGATTCATGGTAGTCCCATACCCACAATGAATCAAGTAAGTAATTCAAGAGATTAAGGAAATGACTTAACTACAATTTGGGGCATGAATATTTTTATAAGTCAATACTTGTTGACTATACTCATTCTTTTAGTTGATTGCATAATGTGAATTGTTCTTGGGGCATATCATTAAAGCTTATGATCTTGCTTACTTTGGGCATGAATTCTTTATAAGCCAATCTTTATTGGCTAAATACATTAGTTAATCATTTTGGATAAGCATATTTGAATTCATTATTATCTTTGATATTTTCCTAATAAAGGAAGTCATTATAAGCCAATTTTATTTGGCTTTATTCATTTTCATGACATGAAGATTCATTATTATCTATGCCCTTTACTTATTGTAACTTCATTGGACATGCTTTGACTATTCTTATAGCAAGTCATTCATTACACTATATACTCATTACATTTCATAAGCAATTCTCTATTGATCATTCCATTGATTTCATTACTTTCATGTTAGGGAAGTTATGGGTTATTTAGTGAACGTTTTCATGTTTTATATATTATAGATTTCATATCTACGAGACCTTCGAATTGTGGATGTAGCATTACGATATCTCAAGTGAGGACCCAACATATGGGACCTCAACCCGAGGGCCTTCTTTAGCACAAACAGAGTCTGCTTCATTCGTTCATTCGTACTTCACATTATTCATTTCATTCATTCGTAGGCTGATGTAAACACCATCTATACCTAGGATGAAGTTTAAGACTCTCATCGGGATCATGAAGTACAATGACCAAGAATGACCTAATGTTAGCATAGTTCAAAGACAAGGACATTTAGGGAGACCCATACCCACCTTGGTGGACAGTCTCATCTCATGAGAATTACGTGAACCTCCGCCCTTCCCGAAAGAAGTCATCACCACTCATAACTAGCCTATCGATGATCAATTTAAAGTTTCTATTTACATTCAACTCATACATCATCGAAGCTTGCTTCTAGCATGAGGTAGTCACAGCTCATTAGATGATTTCTCATATCTTCTTTACGTATTAAGTGTGAATTGTCCTTCCACTTACATATAGAATGTGATTGAGTTTTATTTACTCTTTTGATGATTTGTCATCCTTACTTTACATTGATGAAATGTGAATTGTCCTTACATATCATCCTTACTTTACATTGATTAATGTGAATTGTCCTTACATATAATCCTTAGGTGTTAATGAGACTAGTCTCACACATTCTCACACCTTCATTCGTGAGTATTCTTTTAACAAATTAGCTTTGGTGTAAGTAAGACTTGTCTCACTTCCTTTAACACCCCATTCTGGTCACTTACTTAATTTAGAACCCTTTAATTATGTTATAACTCACGTTACTTACTTACTTTAGTGTAGTAGCTTCATATAACCGTTTATGGACGATGAGCACTTCATTCAATGAGTTTCATGTGTTCATAGTTCATTCTTGTGGAGCATGTTGGGAGTTGTCCCAATGAATGTCATGCCTTTGGTTATGGATTCATTGATATTACTTTAGAAGTTCTTAATATATACTTCATACTCTTACTACACAAGAATTGGCATATGACTAGTATTGGCTCAACATTTGGGATGTTAGACTAGCAAATTCATTCTTTTTGTCATAATCCAATTTTACGTATGTTCATATTTAAATTGACATATGTATGAACCCTTAGCCAATATTTTAATCATTTACATAAGTTCCTACCCATTAGCATATATTCATTTTGACCAAATAGAGTTAGCCCAATTTTATTGGAACCAGATAGCCAATTTATTCAAGATATGATTTCATAGATATCTTTGAGCCAATTCTTAGTTTATGGCTTTTAGTGTAACGTTTTAAGAACATATTGGACAGTATCATATTAACATTTGATGGCTTTAGCATCTTCATAATATCACAACAATAACAAGTCAACATTCGGCCAAAGACACATAATTCACTTAACACATCACAGACTTAACTTAGCATATTATCGATCCTTAATTATCAAGATAATATTAAGTTTACGCAATTACAAGTTCATAAGTTCATTTGATACTCATTATTCAACAACAATACATGTTAAGAACAGCCATCACCACATACCAAAAACATGATCTCTAACCTTTTCGACATTGAAATCGAAAAGGATACTAGGGACAAGGAGTTCGACGAGAACGGCAACAACCCTAGTTTCAAGATCGTTGAATTCGTTGGAAAGAAAGTTCTCTTGGAGAAAGGAGTCCAGGATAGAAACCCATACCTTATGTAGAACTTAATCTACGAAGACCACCTTGAACGAAACCTTGAAGAAACTTTGAAATTGCCCTAGAGAAATCGATAAATTTTCTGACTTTTTCTTGCGTTCGTTGCTTACTATTTTTGCCTCCTTTTTTTCTACGTGAATTTTAGGCTTAGGAACTGATCTTGACTCATTCAACTTAGGGTGTAATGATTTGATTAAATAAATTAATTAACTAATTACTAAAAAGCCCCTCCTAGATTGACTAGAACGAGGAAAATACAATAATTGGTCAAATATGAAATTTTCCTAAGAATTTCGTTTTTGCTCCTTTAAAATAATTAATTAAATGTCTAATTTAATTAATTAAGGGACATAGGGTAATTAATAAAGTGCCCCTAAATCATTGGAACCAAAATTAACCCTTTTGGACCATCCTAGGTTAAGTACTAGGATGTTTCTTGAGTTGTACTAGGTTAGCGTAAGAATTTCGGTTTTACCCCTTTAGTTTAATTAATTAAATGGATAATTTAAATAATGAAGTGACCTAGAGTAATTACTAAAGTAACCTTAAGTCGTTATAAACATAACTAATCCTTTGGACCATCCTAGGTTAGGTACTAGGTTGTCTTTTTCTTGTCTCAACCGAAATCTGAAAATTGCTTTATAATTTCAGCTTTGTCCTTTTTAATTAATTAATAATGCGGATACATTAATTAATTAAGTAGACTAGGGTAAATACTAAAGTATACCTAAGTTTGTAGGACCATAACCAACCTTTTGGACAATCCTAGGTTAGGTACTACGTTGTCTTTTTCTTGTCTTAACCGAAATCTTGAAATTGCTTTGTAATTTCGGTTTTGTCCTTTTAAATTAATTTATTAAGCTGATAAATTAATTAATTAAGTAGCCTAGGTTAATTACTAAAGTATCCCTAGGTTGTTAGGACCTTAACTAACTCTTTGGACCATCCTAGGTTAGCTACTAGGTTGTCTCTTCAACTAGTACTAGGTTAGTGTCAACCCGGTTTCATCCTAGGTTGTCGGGTTCACTAGAGGTTCCATTTAGGTTAGTCCTAGGTTATTTAGCTAGTTAGTACAGTTAGTTAGGACCTAGAGTTGGTTAGGAAGTTATTCCCCACATGGAGTGGTCCCTTGTGCACGTTTTGCCCCCTAACCACCCTAACCGAATTCGGTTAGGGTGGTCCCCTCCTTTGGCAACTTCTTCACATTTCTTGGACATGGGTTGGTTGTACTTTCCTAACTAACTATTACTTATGGTTAATTTGGGAATGTTTACTTGTTGTCTCAAGGATCCTCACTATGTCCTTGGGCACTGCTTAATTACATGATCATATTAAATGGTAATGTGGAATGGTACTAGGCTTGACACTTGGATGCCTAGTACTTCATATCTATTATGTGAATACTATTATCTTAGCTTAGGTATTCCTTGAAGGTACATTTATTGAACATCAATCTTGGATTGGAGTATGACAACCCCAAAAAATATATTTCTTATTCGTATATAGAAAATTGGCTAATATCCCTTAGCCAATTTTTCTATACTATGCCCAATATTTCTCAATATTGGGCATTGGGGTGCCTATGTACCCCTAATAGACTATCCTAAGGGAATATTGGGCTCTTCATTAGACATATGATATTCCGGAATGTTACAGAATGATGGACTTAAGTTTGATTTGCTGGAACGACATCATATCAATCCTTAGGAAAGTCATGATGAGCTTCTTGTCACCATAGGGAGGTAGCCCTAGTGGACCTTTCTTTGGTAGGGTAAATGTAATTGGGTTATGAACTTGGTTTAGAACCCTTTTGTATGAACCTTATTGTGATTGAATCTATGAGAACGAAGGCTAGCACCGAGTGAGTATAGTAAGGGAAGTAATTCTAGTTAAAGAATTAGACTAGATTACAAAGCATGCCCTTCATATTTTCTTAACCATGTGCCTACATGGGATGTGTCTAAGTTCTACCATTGGCAAGTAGAACAACCTCATTGGAGTAGGATAGAACTCCGGATTCCATGTTTTGCTACCATGGTCTATGTCCGTTATTGCCTATTCGAATCATATGGGATACCTATTAGCATTAGAGAAGTTATATGAGGTTTAGGTGGTGGAATGAGACGCTATCTAGACATTGCACAATAGGCTTTGAAGATGTTAGTAAGAGTCCCTAGGTCTTCTCCAAGACCATTACTTGAATGTCCTTTATGTGATGTATGTCTCTTAAATGAACTAATGAACTAATGACTTAATGATATAAAGTATGTAAATGAATAAGTACCTAATCTAAAGTGACTTAAGGATTCCTTAGTAAAAGTGTGATGAGGGCATAAAGGATGGTCTCTTCATGTCTTATCTATGGAAGTCTTGAGGATGACTCTAGCTAGGGAAGTTGTTTGTTATGTTTGACATGATCTAAACTTAGGAAGTCTTAAGGATTATTTAGGTAACCTTGAAGAGGGTGTATTGGTGTTCTCTTATAAGAATACTTAAGTAAGTCTATTGATAACCTTGGTAGGGGAGATTGTCATATTATGTATGTTTTGTATGTTGGTGTATTATAGGTGTGTATGTGTCTCATTATGAGTAATCTTGAGGATCATTTAGGAACATCTAGAGAGGGTGTATGGGCGGTATCTCTACGTGACTTAAGTGAATCTTAGGATGACTTTAGTGAGAAGAATACATGCTAGGAAGCGTTAAAAGGTAGGACAAAGTACTTCACTGTTACAGTGCAGTGAATATAGGTCACTGTAATGTACCTCCTTAAAATGTGTTAAATTGTTTAAATGTTTCGTTATGTGATCTTAAGTTGATAAACGTTGTTCTAATGATGATATTATGATGTTTAAATGAAAAGATGCATATTTCCAATAAATGTCCGTTTTCATGAGTTTTATGTATAAAGTCATACTTAGTACAAGTGGTTGTACTAATTCCATGCTTTTATCTATCTATATTTCTTTGTAGTTGAAGATCTTTTAGGAATAAGACTTGGATTTAGAAGATCGTTCAAGAGAAGTTGAAGTATGTCCTCACTTGACTCGAGGGCATATATGTATTTTATGCTTCTTTATGAAGTATTGTAATAGACTTAATAGTACTATGTTTTCTATTTCGTATGGGTCGTGTCCCAAGTACTCTTGTGTCTTAAGATTATGAGATTGAGACTTAGTATTTCCTATTACTTTTTTATGAAAGAGTTTTTAAAGACTATGTGTACCAACCTGAAAATGACTATGCTAAGTAATGCTTAAACGTACCTAGAATGCCTGGATTAGACCGGGTTCACACGGCTTGTTGCGTGCAAAACCAGACCTCAGAACCTATCCACTAGCCAAGCCAACCAACTTGGTGAGTTAGTTGAGCTAGGCAAGGTGATAAACAACCAGGTAAGGCACTCGAATTGAAGAGATTCACCCGAATGAGTTTTTATCGTACTTAAAAGGGGTAATCTTAGGTTTGGAGGGTCTAGGGGTAAAATGGTCTTTTCCAAGCTATGGGTAGTATTGTAATTACCGTAATTAATTAATTAATTTAATTAGCGGAACGGTTTGGGTTGGGTCAACCCGGAATGACCCGTTTCGCAATGGAGGCTTCACCCGGGTTCGAGCCATATTGGAAGCAACGTTTAGGTGGATTAAATTGATGATTATAATCTGATTTTGTAGGGGCATGGTGGTAATTTCACTTACCCTTTGAAAAATCAGATTTTTATAAGTTAAGGAGAAGTCCTAGTTTGACGAAGTCTCCACCTAAATCTCCTAATCATAAGCTACCACTCATTCTCACGTCTCTCTCTACTCTCACCTCACTTGCATGATCAGTCTACATTAAAACAAAAGAGCAGAACAAAAAATAAAGTTCATCAAGAACTTGAACGCTAAAACCCAAAAGTAAAGACAATCTGAAAACGTAAAGCAAAAAGGGGTTTCTCGACGGGATTGTGCTGAGGTTTCGGTGGTGAGGCTTGATTTCGTGAGAATTGGCAGCATTGAAACAAGTGTTGAACGACATTAAGGTATGGGTTTTCTTCCCTCTTGGTCCTCTCCCAAGAGACCTCTAAGGTTCAGTTTAATCTCAATCGAAAAAACTAAGGTTGTCCCCGTTGCATGCCCTTGTCATTAGATCCTCTGAAAGAATCGATGCATGCGTTGGTATGACTTCTGGTAGATGATTTTAGGGCTGATTATGATTATGTGTTTTTACGTGTGTTCGAAAATATGTGAGAAATGACAAAGTATTTCCGAAAATGTGTAATATGTTAACTTGTGGGTGCATGTGTGTACTGTGATTTTGGTCTCGGTATGTGGCATGAAATTTGGCATGTTAAATAGTTGTATTTTACGTGTATGAATATGTTAAAATCGTGATGTTCATGTGAGTGTAATGTTGCTGAATTGAGTGAAAAATCTTGATCAAAAGTAACCATGAAAACGCACCTAAATATGCACTAGATGCTACACGAAAATTGTCCTAAATCTAACGTTTAAAAGGTTGAGAAGATGGACTGCAAAAAGGTGAACAAATTTCCAGCATTCTGGAAATTTGGTTCGGCCACTTACTGTAAAAAATTTGAGTTTTTTAAGAAAAAAAATGCATGAGGTCATTGGGGATTGAACCCAAGACCTCACCATATACAAGTTATAAAAAAAATATGAGGTAAGGGGGATTCGAAATGGGGTAAAGCTCAAGTGAAAAGTTAGGGGAAAAAATGAAATGATGCATGTGGGGTTCGAACCCACAACCTCTTGGATAGGTGAGGGAGAGAGGATAAAAATGAAATAAAAAAATAATAAAATGAGGCATGTGGGGATCGAACCCACAACCTCTCGGATAAACAAGGAAGTTAAGGAAAATTTTAAATAAAGGAAAAATTGAGGTTGTGGGGAATCGATCCCACACCCTTTGGACCAAATGAAGGAATCAAGTAAAGAAAGAAAATGAAAGGAATGTGGGCGCGGGGATTCGATCAGGGTCCCCAGGCCGAAATATTTAAGACAAAGCAATCAAGAAAAGAAAGAAAGGAATTGTAAGTGTGGCGGATGGATCTCGGGTTCCCTAGCCAAGAATTTTATGTCAACAAAAATTATAACGAAAACTAACTAAGTGTTATACAAGGGATTTTAAATAGGGTTCCCTTTCCCAATTCCGTATTGACACATAAGTCTTACGTGATTAAATAATTAATGAATGTTGCCTATAGGAATCAAAATTGAGACCTTGGCATACTTACAAGATGCGTAAGTCTTGTACCACATAATCTTGGGTAATATGAATCACTTAAATGAACTATGAATGAAGCCTCATGGCTTGTGTGTGGACTCATAAGTCCATCATACGTTTATAAAGTAAGTAAACCTAAGATGTTATGTGATGAATGATATGACCCTACAAGGGTTAAGTAAGAGTGTGAAATACACTAAGAAGGCCATGTGCATTGGCATATGATGAAATAAACATTCACGTAGAGGGGTGAGTAACTATGAAGAGCAATTGTGCTAAAGCTAATGAATGTGGTGACAACATGATGAGAGGATAATGTGAAATATGAGAGCGATCTCAAATGAGCCTAAGTAAATGTTACCAAAACGTACTCACCTATGAGAGTGTAAAGTTAATGAAGAGACCAGTCTCTATGAACACTCTAATGAAAGTATTAAGGTTAATGCATACTTAATACTAATGATGAGATGAGAAATCATCTAATGAGCAATGATGCCCTCATGCTAGAAGCCAGCTTCTATGATGTGTGAGATGAATGTAATGGAACTTTATACGAAGCACCGATAGGCTATCTATGAGTCGCGATTCCTTCTTTCGAGAAGGTAGAGGTTCGTGTAAATCTCATGAGATGAGACTGTCCATTTAGGCGGGTATGGGTCTCCTTATATCTCCTAGTCTTTGAACCTATGCAGCCAACATAGGGACTTAGCAGGGTTCAATTCCCTATATACGCTAGCATGTTTTGATTTCACTTTGGCCGATGATTCCACCTCTTTTCGGTGTGGGGTAGACACAGGATTTTATGGAGCTCACATGATCTATGTCGATTAAAGTTAAAGTTCCCAAAGAAAGAATGAGGCCAGCCTCAGTAATGCACAATATGAAATGAATGATACCCAAGGTGTTTGGTTAGGATAATCAAGAGGTGAACTAGACTCAAGAAATGACGCTAGGTCATTCTTGGTCATTGCACAGTGAACCCGATGAGAGTCTTAAACCATATCCTAGGTATAGCTGGTATTGCACCAGTCTATGAATGAATGAAACGAATTGAAAATGAAGTATGCATGAATGAATGAAGCAGACTCTGTGTTTGCTAAAGAAGGCTCCCTAGTTGAGGTCCCATATGTTGAGCTCTCATTTTGGGAATCCTACTGTTAAGTCCATGATTCCAAGGTCTCATGGAATATGAACGAATGATATGTGGTATATGTACGTGCTATATGAAATATGTTATGTGTTGTGTGCAATATGAAAAGAATGATGATGCATGTTACTCTCACAGCATGACTTTCCTAATCCGATTTGGCAAGTCCACTGACTTGACTTTCCATAACTGATGTCGTTAGGAGAGATCTCTTATTAATCATGCATGTCCTTGGTGTGTGCTTGCATACACCCATACTTAGTACAGGTGTGTACTGATCCCATGCAATACTCTACTTTTAGGTGCAAGTGCATGTGGACGCTAGAGCTTACGAGACTACGTTGGAGCTATCCGGACGTGGAGCATTCATCCGGACTTGGTAGGCCCTCATGCTTTCGAGTATGCTAATCTTTTATATTCTAGCTTAGACGTAGGCATGAGATAGTGTAGAGTGTTCCACTAGCGTTTCTTTCTTACTTATTTCAGACGTTGTATTGGTGCGATTTTGGCAACTTTATATTATGCAGTTATGAACTGTTTCCTTCATTTGATTATCTCATTATTAGATAGTTGTGGTGAACTGATGTGAAGTATGGTATTTCTTACTATGAAGTCTATGTATGCTTCAAAGCAAACAAAAGTTGTAAATTTTCCACTAAAATTAACTTATACGATGTAATGATGACGTATGTAGGCTTGTCTGCGACCTTTGAGAGGTCAACAACGCCGGTTTTGACTAGGGTCTAGACCCTGTCGTGACAAACGTGGTATCAGAGCATTAGGTTAAATTCCAAGGATAATAAGTTCACATCAACCACATCGAGTAGTTTCTAAGTTATGGTAGTGAAGTGCACCACTATCATGAATTAGAGACTGCATGATGCGTAGGAAAATTTCCCTTCTTCTGATCTTATCGTGCTTTCCTTAATGTCTGATTTCTTGGTGTTATGAGCATATCTAACATCAATTCTTATTTTTTTCAGAAAATGAACACAAGGGGGAACGTTGGTTGGGGAAGAGTAGGAGCAGCTGCTGGGGACAACCAAGTTCCACCCCAGGCTCGAGCTGCAGGAGTGGCCATGCCAGTTAACCCAGCTGGGTTGACTGATGCTGAGGTACGGACAGCTTTGGCACAGATGGCTCAAGCCATCACTGTGCAAGCTCAGGATATGACGGCCCAGGCCAACAGACAGGAGGTTCAGCGGGAGAACTCACCAGCCCACAACATGGCGAATAGGTTGCGAGATTTTACAAGGATGAATCCTCATATCTTTACAGGATCTAAGACTGCAGAGGACCCTCAGGAGTTCGTGGAGGAAGTTCAGAAGATTCTGGTGGCGATGGGGGCCATGGAGATTGAGAAAGCTGAGTGACCTCGTACCAGTTGAAGGATGTTGCACCGGTTTGGTGCAAGATGCGGCAGGATAGCAGGGCGTTGGGCGGAGGTCCGATCACATGGGAGCTGTTTAAGACAGCTTTTCTAGAGAGGTTATTCCCCAGAGAGATGAGAGAGGCTAAGGTTGAGGATTTCATCAACCTTAAGCAGGGATCGATGACTGTAAGGAAGTATTCCCTGAAATTTGTTAAATTGTCCAGGTATGCCACTTCTCTTGTGTCGAACAACAGGGATGAGATGAGCATGTTCCTTACAGGGATCTCAGAGGAATTGGAGGAGGAGTGTCGGGCTGTGATGATCCATGATAGCATGGACTTGTCCAGGCTTATGGTACATGTCCAGCAGGTTGAGGACAGCCGGAAGAAGAGGAGAGTCCGTGAGGTCAGGAGTCCTAACCCTTTTGACCAGACAGGTTCCAGCAAAGGCGGTGGCAGGAGCACTTTTGGAGTTCCTGATCAGCCCAGATTTAAGAAGGGGCATCAGAGTTCAGGGAACTCTAACTCTCAGAGGAGTGCAACACCTAGAGGAGGCAGACCCTAGCCAAAGAAGGGCAATGGAGGTGATGTGCAGCGTCCCAGAAAGGAATGTGGCAAGTGTGTCCATATTCACAGTGGAGAGTGCAGACTAAGCACAAATGCCTGCTTCGTTTGTGTAAAGAGCGGACACGTGTTCAGGGACTGCCCACAGAATAGGGGTCAGGCTGGAGGTAATGCTCAGCCTAGGCCTAATCCCCAGAATGCTACTGCAGCCGAGCCTCCTAAGAGGAACAGATTCTACGCCTTGAAGGGCAGGGAGGAGCAGGAGAAGTCTGGTGATGTGGTCAAAGGTATGCTGCAAGTTTTCTCAACCTCTGTTTATGCTTTACTAGATCCAGGGTCTACGCTTTCTTTTGCGACTCTCTTGATTGCTCTTACTTTTGAAATACTACCTGAGGTTTTGCATGATCCTATTGTAGTTAGTACTCCCTTAGGAGAAAATGTGAGAGTTGATAGGGTTCATAAAGACTGCCCAATAGTAGTATGTAGTAAGACTATGTGTGTAGACCTTGTTGAGTTACCCATGAATGACTTCGATATTATACTTGGTATGGACTGGCTCCATAAATGTTATGCCTTCATGGATTTTATAGTAGGGTTGTGAGATTCCATTTCCCTAATGAAGTAGAGCTGGTCTGGGAGGGGTACAATTCGAGTCGTTCAAGTCCCTTGATTTCGAACCTAAAAGCTAATAAAATGATGTCCAAGGGATTGTTATGCCATCTTGTGAGTGTAAATGATCTAGATCATGATATTCCTTCCATAGACTCTGTGCCTATAGCGAATGAGTTCCAAGATGTTTTCCCCGATGATTTGCCTGGAATCCCTCCCCCTCGAGAGATTGATTTTGGTATCGACCTAGATTCCGATACCAAACCGATTTCAATTCCTCCCTACAAAATGGCTCCAGCTGAACTCAAAGAGTTGAAGCTGCACTTAAAATATCTCACTGATAAGGGCTTCATCCAGCCGAGCATATCCCCTTGGGGCGCTCCAGTGTTGTTTGTGAAAAGGAAGGATGGAACCCTTAGGATGTGTATCAATTATCGACAACTCAACAAAGTCACTATAAATAACAGGTATCCACTTCCCAGAATAGATAACTTTATCGATCAACTCCAAGGGTCTAGTTTCTTCTCGAAGATTGATCTTCTTTTTGTGTATCATCAGCTTAGGGTTAGGGATGAAGATATCCCAAAGACATCCTTTCGTACCGGTTATGGTCATTATGAGTACCTAGTCATGTCATTTGGTCTCACTAATGCAGCTTCTGCATTTATAGACCTCATGAACTGAGTCTTTCGTGAATACCTTGATTCTTTTGTTATAGTATTCATCGATGACATCCTCATATACTCTAAGACCAAGGAAGAGCATGAACAACATTTGAGACTAACCTTGCAGGTACTTAGACAACATCAACTGTATGCCAAATTCAGCAAGTGTGAATTCTGGCTTAGACCAGTGACCTTCCTGGGTCATGTTGTGTCCGATCAGGGTGTGGAGGTGGACCCCAGGAAGACTGAGGCTGTTAAGAACTGGCCAAGACCTCTTACTCCCACCGATATCCGTGGCTTTCCGGGATTGGCTGGTTACTACCGCAGGTTCGTGGAGGGTTTTTCTTCCATTGCTGCCCCACTGACAGCTTTGACTAAGAAGAAAGCCAAGTTCAAATGGGCGGAGACTTGTGAGAAGATCTTCCAGGAGATCAAGAACAGACTCACTTCAGCCCCAGTGCTTACGTTACCTAAATGTGGTGAGAATTACACTGTTTATTGTGACGCATCTAGGGTTGGTTTGGGTTGTGTTCTTATGTAGGGTGGTAAGGTGATAGCCTATGCGTCCAGACAACTCAAGGTTCATGAGAAGAATTATCCTACTCATGACCTAGAGTTGGCAGCTTTGGTGTTTGCATTGAAGCTGTGGAGGCATTACTTGTACGGAGTGCATGTGGATGTGTTCACAGACCACAAGAGTCTCCAGTACGTGTTCACGCAGAGGGAGTTGAATCTACGTCAGCGGAGATGGTTGGAGCTGTTGAAGGACAATGACATGAGTGTCCACTACCATCCAGGGAAGGCAAATGTTGTAGCTGATGCTTTGAGCAGGTTGAGCATGGGGAGTACAGCCCACGTTGATGATGGGAAGAAGGAGTTGGTGAAGGATGTACACAAACTGGCCAGACTGGGTGTGCAGTTGATGGCTTCTACTAGTGGGGGTGTTTCAGTTCATCCTAGTTCTGAATCATCCTTGGTAGTTGAAGTCAAGAAGGGTCAGTATCTTGATCCTGTTTTAATGGAGTTGAAGGACTCAGTGCTGATAAAAATGAATGAGTCCTTTGCTTTGGGAGGTGACGGCATACTTAGGTACCAGGACAGGTTGTGTGTACCAGACATGGATGATTTGCGGACCAGGATTGTTGTAGAGGCCCATGGTTCCAGGTATTCGATACATCCAGGTCCCACCAAGATGTATCATGACCTCAAGCAGATCTATTGGTGGGATGGCATGAAGAAGGACATTGCTGAGTATGTGGTCAAGTGTCCTAATTGTCAGCAGGTTAAGGAGGAGCACCTTAAGCCTAGTGGTCTCACTCAGATGATTGAGGTTCCGACTTGGAAGTGGGAGGCCATTAATATGGACTTCGTGGTTGGTATTCCGAGGACTAGGAGACATCATGACTCCATATGGGTTATTGTGGACATGATGACTAAGTCTTCCCACTTTATCCCTGTGAAGTCTACTTACAGGGCCAAGAATTATGCAAGACTCTACATTGATGAGATTGTGAGGTGGCGTGGGATTCCTTTGTCTATCATTTCAGATAGAGGATCTCAGTTCACTTCGCATTTCTGGAGATCCTTCTAGAAGAGCTTAGGCACGCTGGTAAAGCTCAGTACTACCTTCCATCCTCAGACAGATGGGCAGGCACAGTGCAGTATTCAGACATTGGAGGACATGTTGAGGGCGTGTGTGATCGACTTCAGAGGTAGTTGGGACGACTATCTGCTATTGATAGAGTTCTCATATAATAACAGCTATCACTCCAGTATTAGGATGGCACCGTTTGAGGCACTGTATGGTAGGAGGTGTAGGTCTCCAGTTGGGTGGTTCGAAGTTGGAGAGTCATCCATTTTGGGTCCAGATATCATTCATGAGGCCTTAGAGAAGGTCAGGGTGATTAGGGACATGTTGGCTACTTCTTACAGTCGGCAGATAACAGGAAACGGCCCTTTGAGTTTGATGTTGGTGACCAAGTATACTTGAAGATATCACCCATGAAGGGGGTGATGAGGTTTGGCAGGAAGGGGAAGTTGAGTCTGAGGTACGTCGGGCCATACGAGATTCTACAGCGTGTGGGTGAGGTGGCCTATGAGTTGGCGTTGCCTGCGGAGCTAGCTTCTGTTCATCCAGTCTTTCATGTCTCTTGTTAAAGAAGTGCCTTGGTGATCTAGCATCAATTCTGCCTGTTGAAGGTTTGGGGGTTGATGAAGACTTGTGCTATGAGGAGGTTCCTGTTGAGATTTTAGACCGACAGGTAAAGCGGCTGAGAAACAAGGAGATTGCCAGAGTGAAGGTATTGTGGAGGAACCATCTTGTTGAGGGTGCTACGTGGGAGGCCGAGGCCGATATGAGATCCCTCTATCCTCATCTTTTCAGCTCTTGAGGTTAGACTCCTTACTCTTAAGTTTAAGTTTCCTTGTCTCCTCTATTCTTTGTTGATATTGCTTGACTGTGTAAAGTACTTATGTTATGACATGACTGGCATTGTGATAGATAATTAGAAGTTTCATTCGGCGACGAATGTTCCTAAGGGGGGATAATGTAACAACCTAAAATTGACTATGCTAAGTAATGCTTAAACGTACGTAGAATGCCTGGATTACACCGGGTTCACACGGCTTATTGCGCGTAGAACCAGACCTCTGAACCTATGCACTATCCAAGCCAACCAACTTGGTGAGTTAGTTGAGCTAGGCAAGGTGAGAACGAACCATGTAAGGCACCCGAATTTAAGAGATTCACCCGGATGAGTTTTTACCGAACTTAAAAGGGGTAATCTTAAGTTTGGACGGTATATGGGTAAAATGGTCTTTTCCAAGCTAGGAGTAGTAGTGTAATTACCCTAAGTAATTAATTAATTAATTTAATTAGAGGAACGGTTTGGGTTGGGTTGACCCGGAATGACCCGTTTCGCGATGGAGGCTTCACCCGGGTTCGAGCCTTGGTTGAAGCAATGTTTAGGTGGATTAAATTGATGATTATAATCTGATTTTGTAGGAGCATGGTGGTCATTTCACTTACCCTTTGAAAAATCAGATTTTTAATAAGTTAAGGAGAAGTCCTAGTTTGACTAAGTCTCCACCTAAATCTCCTAATCCTAAGCTACCACTCATTCTCACGTCTCTCTCTACTCTCACCTCACTTGCACGATCAGTCTTCATTAAAAGAAAAGAATAGAACAAAAAATAAAGTTCATCAAGAACTTGAACGCTAAAATTCAAAAGTAAAGACAATTTGAAAACGTAAAGCAAAAAGGGGTTTCTCGATAGGATTGTGCTGAGGTTTCGGTGGTGAGGCTTGGTTTCGTGAGATTGGCAGCATTGAAACAAGTGTTGAACGACATTAAGGTATGGGTTTTCTTCCCTCTTGGTCCCTCTCCCAAGAGACCCCTAAGGTTCAGTTTAATCTCAATCGAAAAAACTAAGGTTGTCCCCATTGCATGCCCCTGTCATTAGATCCTCTGAAAGAATCGATGCATGCGTTGGTATGACTTTTGGTAGATGATTTTAGGGCTGATTGTGATTATGTGTTTGTACGTGTGTTCGGAAATTATGTGAGAAATGACAAAGTGTTTCCAAAAATGTGTAATATGTTAACTTGTGGGTGCATGTGTGTACTGTGATTTTGATCTCGGTATGAGGCATGAAATTTGGCATGTTAAATTGTTGTATTTTACGTGTATGAATACGTTAAAATAGTGATGTTCATGTGTGTGTAATGTTGCTGAATTGAGTGGAAAATCTTGATCAAAAGTAACCATGAAAACGCACCTAAAGATGCACTAGATGCTACACGAAAATTGTCCTAAATCTAACGTTTAAAAGGTTGAGAAAATGGATTGCAAAAAGGTGAACAAATTTCTAGCATTCTGGAAATTTGGTTCGGTCACTTACTGTAAAAAATTTGAGTTTTTAAAAAAAAAATGCATGAGGTCATTGGGGATTGAACCCAAGACCTCACCATATACAAGTTATAAAAAATTAAATAATAAAAATGAGGTAAGGGGGATTCGAAATGGGGTAAAGCTCAAGTTAAAAGTTAGGAGAAAAATGGAAAAAAAAATGAAATGAGGTGTGTGGGGTTCGAACCCACAACCTCTTGGATAGGTGAGGGAGAGAGGAGAAAAATGAAATAAAAAATAATAAAATGAGGCATGTGGGGATCGAACCCACAACGTCTCGGATAAACAAGGAAGTTAAGGAAAATTTTAAATAAAGGAAAAATTGAGGTTGTGGGGAATCGATCCCACACCCTCTTGGTCTAAACGAAGGAATCAAGTAAAGAAAGAAAATGAAAGGAATGTGGGCGTGGGGATTCGATCTTGGGTCCCAGACCAAAATATTTAAGACAAAGCAATCAAGAAAATAAAGAAAGGAAGTGTAAGTGTGGGGGATGGATCTCGGGTTCCCTAGCCAAGAATTTTATGTCAACAAAAATTATAAAGAAAACTAAGTGTTATACAAGGGATGTGAAATAGGGTTCGCTTGCCCAATTCCGTATTGACACATAAGTCTTACGTGATTAAATAATTAATGAATGTTGCCTATAGGAATCAAAATTGAGACCTTGGCATACTTACAAGTTGCATAAGTCTTGTACCACATAATCTTGGGTAATATGAATCACTTAAATGAACTATGAATGAAGCCTCATGGCTTGTGTGTGTGGACTCATAAGTCCAGCATACGTTTATAAAGTAAGTGAACCTAAGATGTTATGTGATGAATGATGTGACCCTAGAAGGGTTAAGTAAGAGTGTGAAATACACTAAGAAGGCCATGTGCATTGGCATATGATGAAATGAACATTCACGTAGAGGGGTGAGTAACTATGAAGAGCAATTGTGCTAAAGCTAATGAATGTGGTGACAACATGATGAGAGGATAATGTGAAAGATGAGAGCGATCTCAAATGAGCCTAAGTAAATGTTACCAAAACGTACTCACCTATGAGAGTGTAAAGTTAATGAAGAAACCAATCTCTATGAACACTCTAATGAAAGTATTAAAGTTAATGCATACTTAATACTAATGATGATATGAGAAATCATCTAATGAGGAATGATGCCCTCATGCTAGAAGCCTTCTTCTATGATGTGTGAGATGAATGTAATGGCACTTTATACGGAGCACCGGTAGGCGAGGTATGAGTCGCGATTCCTTCTTTCAGGAAGGTAGAGGTTCGTGTAAATCTCATGAGATGAGACTGTCCGTTTAGGCGGGTATGGGTCTCCTTATATCTTCTAGTCTTTGAACCTATGCAGCCAACATAGGGATCTAGCCGGGTTCAATTCCCTATATACGCTAGCATGTTTTGGTTTCATTTTGATCGGTGATTCCACCTCTTTTCGGTGTGGGGTAGGCACAGAATTTCATGGAGCTCACGTGATCTATGTCGGTTAAAGTTGAAGTTCCCAAAGAAAGAATGAGGTCAGCCTCAGTAATGCACAATATGAAATGAATGATATCCAAGGTGTTTGGTTAGGATAATCAAGAGGTGAACTAGACTCAAGTAATGACGCTAGGTCATTCTTGGTCATTGCATAGTGAAACCGATGACAGTCTTAAACTACATCCTAGGTATAGCTGGTATTGCATCAGTCTATGAATGAATGAAACGAATGAAAATGAAGTATGCAAGAATGAATGAAGAAGACTCTGTGTTTGCTAAAGAAGGCTCCCTAGTTGAGGTCCCATATGTTGAGCCCTCATTTTGGGAAGTCCTAATGTTAAGTCCATGATTCTAAGGTCTCATGGCATATGAACGAATGATATGTGGTATATGTACGTGCTCTATGAAATATGTTATGTGATGTGTGCAATATGAAAAGAATGATGATGCATGTTACTCTCATAGCATGACTTTCCTAATCCGATTTGGCAAGTCCACTGACTTGACTTTCCATAACTCATGTCGTTAGGAGAGAGATCTTCTTAATCATGCATGTCCTTGGTGTGTGCTTGCATACACCCATACTTAGTACAAGTGTGTACTAATCCCATGCAATACTCTACTTTTAGGTGCAGGTGCAGGTGGACGCTAGAGTTTACGAGACTACGTTGGAGCTATCCGGACGTGGAGCATTCATCCGAACTTGGTAGGCCCTCATTCTTTCGAGGATGCTTATCTTTCATATTCTAGTTTAGACGTAGGCATGAGCTAGTGGAGAGTGTTCCACTAGCGTTTCTTTCTTACTTATTTCAGACATTGTATTGGTGCCATTTTGGCAACTTTATATTTATGCAGTTATGAACTATTTCCTTCATTTGATTATCTCATTATTAGATGGTTGTGGTGAACTGATGTGAAGTATGGTATTTCTTACTATGAAGTCTATGTATACTTCAAAGCAAACAAAAGTTTTAAATTTTCCGCTAAATTAACTTATACGATGTAATGATGACGTATGTAGGCTTGTCTGCGACCTCTGAGAGGTCAACGACGCCGATTTTGACTAGGGTCTAAACCCCGGTCATGACACTATGATATTGTTTTATGAAAATTTTTAATTTCGCACTACTTTTCATTATGTATATGCGATGAATGATATGAAAGGCTTGTATGAGACCTCCGAGAGGTCGAGTGCGCGCGTCACATTCAGAGATTGTGCCCTAACTTCTAGGGTGGGGTCTCGGGCCGTGACATTATCATTATCATTTGTGCTCACAATTTTCCCCATATTCATAGACTGTTGGACACCCCATTTCTTTTAGCATTTTCACAACTTTATTCCATAACATTTTTATTTATTCTTTTTATTTTTCATTCTTTTCTTTTATTCTCTTTTTTTTTCAATATATGGAGGGGTTCCATATTTCTCAAAAGCATGCATCAAAGGGGACTTCTTTTCACTTCTTGATTTACCTTTTCTTTTCACCACATCCCTAACATAGGCTTTTGGGCTAAGTTGTCTATTCAAACAAACCAAAAAGTATGAGGATTATGGGTAATGCATAAAGAAAGGTCACAATTTCATCAAGATTCTTCCAAGAAAAGTATAAGGCTCAAAGGGTGTTCAAGCAAGGATCACACTTACAAGGTTAGTCACAAAAGAGGTATAATGTCAATTTCTTTCACACTCTTCAAAGTTGCCTAAGGTCATCTCAAGATATTGCATCTCTTAGTTAACGGACTAATGGGGAAAATTCTAGGTGTCATCCCACATGGTTCACGGTAAGCTCATCACACAAGGCATTGGCACCAAAATGTCAAAGAAGACTCCACATTTTTGCTAGTGTGCAATGTTCATCACAATAGACTCAATTTGATAATTGGCTAGTCACAACGAGATACAAAAAAGTTCACATATTGTCTATGCAACTTCATTTGACCTCTTCATAGTCGTACATTCATTTTTGTTCAATTATGAGCATTATCCAAGTCATAGGTCTTGAGCAAGAATGATTCTCAAATTTGCAAGAGAACAAGCACATTCAAATACTAACAAGAGGTAGCACAAAAATTTTCAAAAGGGTAAAAAAAAAAATAACAATTCAAAAGAAGGATCTACAAGCTCAATAATCCACAAAATGCAGTGACACAATATAGATTTACCGTAAAATCCAATGTATACAGAAAACAATAATCACAAAAGGTGGGCCTCACCCCACCACAACACAAAAATAATTTGTTCTCAAATGTAAATAATAAAAATATCCAAAAGCTAATAAAAACTAAGACAGAGAGGGAGGTAAAAAGGGATCATATCTACTCAGTGGCTCTATCTGTCTGAGCATCAGTGCACGGTGTAGTGAACGGAACCTATACATCAATGTCTAGAGTCACCTCAAAAGGACCAGCTCCACTGGACCCACCTATGGTGTTGTCTCTCAAAGATGTCTGACGTGCAGTCTCAAACATAGCATCCTCTATATCAATTAGATCATCATACAGCTCAGCATCTCCCAGATCTATTTTCTCCTGCTCCGTCTCTACATCTGACTCATCCATTGATGTATCATCCTATGTAAATCTCCGGTGGTAGCTAGAGGAATCTCATGAGTGTCCACATTATCAGCAGCTTCTAGTAATGAAGTGAAGTCAGTAGACTTTAGATAGTCTATGTCCTTCCTTAAATCTGCTACTTCGGTTTCAAAGTCATAACCTCAGAGGTCTCCCCCTATCTGCTCTCAAAATTTGTGACTCTAGCAGCCATCCACAAAAGCTTGGGGAGGGGTAAGTGTAGCAAGAATGGCAGTCTCAATCATCCATGCCACAGAGGCCTCCAATCTGGTAGCTCTCACATAAGCTGAGTGGGCCAGGTGCCCCATCTTCAGGATCATCGCTTGGGTAATCTTGGCTGGCTGGGAGGAGTTACAGGCACCCAAGGCTTGTCAATAAGAATAAGAAAGGACAGATGTATCTGAAGGCTTGAAGGCCAGAGAAGGCAAAGATGCCTCCGCATGTATAGAATCAACATCAACCTCCAGAGATGTATCTAACATCGCTGCTCTCTTCCTATCAGTCTCCTCTCGTGTGTACTCGACCTCAATGCGCCGGATATCAGTGCAGGAAGATGGGGTAACCTTAATATCTTCCGTATCATCCCGAGGCACCCCAACACGCCATCATAACTCAGTGATCAGGACTAGGAATGGCAGATAAGTTTGTGTATCCTTGGCCCTCATGACCTTCTCTTGCTTAATAATAAGTCCCAAGTTGAGCTGCCTCTTCGCTAAGATAGACCCTAAATAAACTACCTTCATATGTCGGAGGATGGGTTCATTATATGAAGGCATGATGGAGCTATTGATAAATGCGAACCAATACCAGGCAACTATATTCATATCCTTATTCTCGATATGGACTCCAGCCTTTATCCACCTCGGGGTGACATGAGAGATAAGGGGGGCAAGACAACCCTTTAAGTCATCCAAGGAGTGAATTGTCTCCAAGCCCTCATTATCAGGCTCGAACCCTATTGCTCTCTCAAGGACATCGTTCATGATATCTCTACAACATCTAATTTCCACACCTCAACCATAACCGACTTCACTGGTCTGAACTCGCTAGCCTTTTTCTTGCTCTTTGGAAGCAAGTCACTATACGCTGCATAGAACTCTCGGACCCGTGAGGGAATATAGGGGCCCCACGTTCTGGTGAAAATTTGGAATGTATGCCAATGCAGTATCTCCCTCACATTAGAGTATATTCCCTCTAGGACATCTATGGACAACAACTTCTCCTCGATTATAGTTCGCAATCGATCACCTTTTAACCTTTTAAGAAGCCTGGGAAGAGGGACGACATGTAGCAGAGGAGCCACAAGAGGTGTTGGAGCTGGCACTGAATCGAATGGAGTGGAAACTGGAGGGACGCTGGATGAGTTAGGGTGAGATCTAGCACAGATATTTGTTTGCCGGTACTGTAAGGGTTGCCTGTACTCAGGCTCAGATAATGCAACTCAAGAGTCAGCATCCACTCTCTATTTGTAGTGCTCTGGAACCTCAAATGCAAGCCTCTTGCCTTTGCCCTTGCCACTCTTTCAAGGATCTGTTCTGCCCTTTTTAGGAGGATTTGTTCCCCCTTCATTTGTCTCAATACCCTTCTCTCTTTTGTGGGGCGGCATTTCTATGTTTGTCCTTTCCATATCTGCAAAACATCAGGAAAAAATAAAAAAAATCAATTAGTTACACACAAAAAAAGTTGCAACCCGACTCACCGAATCGATCGGTGATTCGCATAATCACTTTGGCGAGTCAGATCAGGATCACAAAAAGGATTAACTAAAAAATTTTCAGAAAATTTTGGCATGTCGGTGATGGAAGGGGCTTTCGGTGAATTGCCTATAGGATTCAGCGAGCAAGTATTAGCCCGCCCAAAATTACATTGCAATTAAGGGTCAGGGTTATAGACAAAGGGTGATGAAGAAAGACTTTTCGTGAGTCGCCGAACTCACTCAGCAAACTCAAACTTGTCGCTGAAAGGTACAAATACTTTTTCATGTTTAGCATGAAATTAAAGGAGATATGGGCAACTTCGGTGAACCACCGAGTGGTTCGCCGAGCTCGACCCACCTCGCCAAATGACCCAATGTACCTACTTTTAACCCAAAATCTCAAATCCAACCCCGCAACCCCGAAAAGAAAATCAAAACATGCATATATATACAATTAAACCAAGACCCATACTATCCATTACCCCGGAATACTCAGACTTCTATTGGTTTGGACAAATTTTGGCCATTTGACAACTTATTCCCTTAGGAACGATGTCAACTGCTCCATCATTGGGCAAAAACGTCATTTGGCGAAAATGCAGGCTACTAAGACTTCACCCGACTAAACCCAACAACATGCAAGCACAACCCCACAAAATTTAACCAATTTTAAGGCACAAAATCATAGGAATTCAACAATAAAGGCATTACGGGCAAAATTATCAAATTAAAACAAGCATTTTAGCATACGAACAATATTAGAGAGAACCATCACACATCACTATGATAAAAATCAATAGCATAAGAGTATAAATTTATAAATTAGGATTCGGGTTCAAAAAACCAACCTTAGATGCCTATTAAACTAGTTGAAATGTTAGGCGGCAAATATATCCACTCTGAACACAAATTTGACGACTAAAATACCTTAAAAATTCAAGAAATATAGATAATATTGTGCGGATGTAAGTTTCGGAAGTTCAAAAGTGAGGGAAAAATGAAAGAGTTTGAAAGTTTAAACCTTTGAACTTTAAAAACCGTCTAGTTCTCGCCCAATTGACGAAATTATATTTTCTCACCGACCCACTCGGTGATAAGCCAAGTGAGCACTTACTTTACCGAGTGTTACAGAACCTCCAATTATTGTGGGGGTCCAAACGATGGTCTATGTCGGCAGCTCTTGAGCTCACCGAGATTTACATACTCCAGTTTCAAAATGTCTTGAGTTAAACGGTTGTTCAAGTCGGGCATGTTGACCTATTCACCGATGCACTAATTAGACTTTTTGCTCGCCAACCTACACTTTTCAAACACTATCCACACTTTTACTTGCATAATCAACACACCATTATTTCAATTTAAAAAGAAAGCAAATAAAACATTGGGTTGCCTCCCAAGAAGCACCTTAGTTAACGTTGTGGAATGATGCAAGTCCCCACTTAAGTTCCACTATTAGGGTGTGCCTCATTTTCATAAGGCAACCCCTTTTCTAGTTCTGGGTGAAGGTGAGACATCACTTGGTCCATTTAGAACCGTAGTAGCTGAATAAGCATGGAATGAGAGATCGTCATATGGTTCAGCATCAAGACATTTTCTCTTAACTCCTCCAACACTCTGTCATGTTTTTAAAATTTGTTGTAGGATGAGTAAGAGGACCTCTTCAGTTTGTCTACCCTCTTGCTTCTTCATCTTTCGACATCCGTGAGGGTGAATGTAGTTGTCTTATTTTGGGATACTACCTCTAATTCCATGAATTTCTTGGCCAAGACATCCAGCTGAGTCAACAATTTGGCTAATTCTTGGTATTTAACTTCCTCCTTATTGGTCTTGGCCATGAGGTCAAGGAGGTGCGTTGCTTTTGCATAAAGTATCTAGATGAGACTACATGTTGAGATTCGGTCAGCCACTATTCTATTTTGTCACATTCGGGGAGAACCCCCTAGAAGTAATCGGTGTCGTCATCCTCGAAGAGGACTAAGACTAACCTCTTAGTATTCGTCATTATGTTTCATAGGTTAAATTTTGGAAAATTTAAATTTTTCATCTACTTCTATATTTAGGTTTACATAGACCTATCGCATACACATAATATATACATAAGAAGTTTACATGGACTCCTCACATAGGAAGCACTACATAGGCTTCTACTTTTACTTCACATACATAATATAGCAATATAATCTCATAGAAAGTCTAGGATAAGTCTCGTATTAAACCATCTTGAATGAGTACAACATTGGGCCTAGCCCATACTTCATTACCATGAAAGCCACATATAGACATATATAACAATAGTCTTCGAATGAAACAGAAAGAACTAAATTGTCTTTAATACTAAAACAACAACCAATAGGTAGATAGTGGCATCGTCCTCGAAAAGTGAGGACCTACCGAACTTGGAGAATTAGAATCTAATCCCTCTTCAATGGCCCTCTAAAAGCTCAACGGCCGGAACCTACACTTTTCTAGTACACATATAAACATGGGTTAGTAACACTTGTACTAAGTAGGCATATGCACATAAAACATTTGAAAGCATGCATGAGAAAGGGACATTTACTTTAGAAGACATGCCAAGTCATTTGAAAGTCTTTAATGCATATTCAAGAGTCCGTATAAGCTACTTATAATATATACATTAAGACAATATCATATTCAACATAAGACCAACATCATCTAGAATAGTCAAGTCAACATGTGTATAGCATATTAGAACTATAACCAAAGCAACTCCAGCATCATGTTATAACAACAAAGCATGTATAAGAGTTCATAACATTACAACATATACAAGACCCTAACTCATAACCCACCATCAAGTCTACAAGTGCAATGACCAAGTAAAGCCCCACAACCTTACTCAACCAAGTAAATCAAATAAAGGATCAGAAGCAATGCATAACATCACATAATATAGCATCAAGAGTAGTCATCATCATGTTTAGCAATATAGACCAATAGCATGTTCATACATGAAACCAACATCATATAGTATCATCAACATGTAAAGTCAACATATGCATATCATTCACTTTATAAGAACATAAGAACATCCTTCTAGGACTTCTCTCAAGGCCAACTAGTGCAATGTATAGGTAGAGTCTCATACCCCTACCTAGACTTAGTCAAACCCCTTAAGTCATCTTAGTTAGAGCTCACTTTATTACTTTATTTTTACTTTTGGGAATATCTTGCCTTAACCGACATAGACCACATGAGCTAATAAGGAATTCGGTATCATGGAACCCTACACCGAAAGAAGGTGGACTACTTGCCAAGGTAGTACCAAAGCATGAACATAGCATCTAGGTGGATCCACTAGCTAGTTTTCATATGGGGGCAACATAGTTCAAGAACTAGGAGATGTACTTGGGACCCTCTTTATGCCTTTGGCATTATAGTCTCCAATCTCATGAGTACAATAGTGAACCTACCTTCCTTACATGGGAAGGGACACTCCTCACTACTAGTTCACTCGGTGCTAAGCTAGAGTCCCTTTTGAAATGTCTTTCTATAATAGTCATCACTTAGTTTAGGTCATTGGAGAATATCTCCTTGTATAGTCATAGTCATTAGCTCAATAGTATTTGAATGAGAACACCTTTCATTACAACCCGCATATGTGAGATTGGAATATTAACATCATCATATCATAGTAAGGCACATAGGTACTTTATAACCAACTTTATATCATTACATCTTAAGCACAATCTCACAATCACATAATCAAGACATTTCAATTTCATCATCATACCATACCTACTTAATCCAATTAAAAGACATACTTCAATTGAACTTCATCACCAAGTACAAGCCATCATAATTTAAGTAAAGTTTAGGATAACAAAGACTTACCAATCTTCTTCAAAAGCCATCATCATGGTCTTACCATTAACCAACCAATTTCATCCAATAATAGGTATCGTAACATTATTCAATAGTAATTAATACAATAACTAGGTCAATTGCATCACCACTATCCAAAATAACATCAATTCATAACCTAGGGTTAGGGGGGAAATGGGTTCATCATGAATTTTTCAAAAAATAGATCCAATCCCAACAATAAATTACCTTAGGCTGTCCATCAACGAATTAGAATAGTTAAAACAAGTCTATCAATCAAGACATTCATCAATTCACATCAATTTATAAGCAAGATCCAAGATTTGGAGGAACTGCAGAAAGGGACATGACACACACGAAATTCCCACAATTAACATCAATTAATCAACAATCTACACATAATTAGTCAGAGGAAATCACAATTAATCATAATCAATAATCAATTTCAAGTTTAGAAGAAAACCCATTTGTAGAGAAAAACCCTAGAAATTGGGTTACTTAGAAATTAACTTTGAGAGGACCTCTTGGGAAAAGGAATCCCAAGAGTGATGAACCCATACCTTAATGAATCTTAATCCACAAAATTTGAGAAGAAAAGTTAAGAACTTTGTCTTCTACTCCAAGCTTCCTTGATCCTTTAATGAAGGATGAATAGAGAGAGAAAGTAGAGAGAGGTGAGAGCTTTTGGGTTTTGATTTGGGGGTTTCATTAGAATGAGTGAAAATGGCTTAAAACTGATATAAAACCAATATATACTCGTCCCCTAAATTACCCAAAATACCCCTCACTTAAGTGGGTCTTTTTGTGAATTCAAATTGATAAAAACGACGCGAATGAATTTGGGAAGTGGTTGCGCGTCGCGGGCGCAATTTCATATCTTTTTTTGAAAATCCGGGTTGAGGCAGTGGACCTCGTGGAGTACCCGCTTCGCGAGGAAATTTTTTTCCTTCCTTGTGTTGGATGCGCGACGCGCGGCTGGTTCCACATCTTGGCTGCCACAAGCTGCTTTGGTAGTTTGCTCGCCAATGTTTGGGCCCTCCTCAAGGACCCTTCGGGGTGTCCTTGGGGAGTCGTTACTGGACGTTTGGACCCTTTATACTATATTTTACCTATTTAAAGTCTTATTACAACTTTTAGACTTCATATGACACTCCCAAACCTTCACACAACATAGGGACATACACTAGTTCAATTTCACTAGTTTTTGGACGTCATGGACGTTTCTTGACGCCTTGACTCTAAAACTTCCTAAATGGTTTATAAACATTATTTTAGTCTTAGAAACAGTGTTTTAAAGTTTAGTTCATCATGTGAGGCTCTAACTTAGTTCATGGACTTTCGGAGTGTTATATTATCCCCCCTCCCCTTAGGAACATTCATCCCCGAATGACACTAACATCTTTTGTAGGAAAAGGATAGACTCAATACTAGCAGCACAATCAACAACATGTACATAATGAGTCACAGCTCATAGGAGTACTTCACAAGTCCATTCACCACATAATATGGCATTAAACATAGCAACTCAAATCACAATACATAAGAGCTCAACATTTCATAACACATTATGAGGAATTCCCTTATCAACAATAACATGAGCTCAACACAACATATAGAGTCACTTAAGCCTAAAAAAATGTCAACACACATCACCATGCTCAATATCATTCCATGAAGGCAACAACATACCAAAATACACCAAATGAGTGCAAATCAAGCAAAAAGAGCTTTTTTATATCAAACTTCATTTTAGCAAAAAACTTCATCAAATATGCACATCTTTGCAAAACAAACCAAATTAAATTTATACATTATTTTCATTATTAATAGGAACAACTAACTTTAATCATCAAAGAGATGAGGATAACGGGGCTTCACGTCGACCTCGGCCTCCCATGTTGCTCCCTCAACTAGGTGGTTCTTCCATAACACACCTTTACGGAAGCCACCTCCTTGTTCCCAACTTCTTCACTTGTCTATCTAGGATTTCAACTGGAACCTCTTCATAGGAGAGGTTCTCATCCACACCTAGACCCTCAATAGGAAGAATAGACTCGGGATCACCGATGCACTTCTTAAGCATAGAGACATGGAACACCGGATGAACCTAAGCCAATTCACTAGGTAGTCTCAACTTGTATGCAACCTTGACAACCCTTTGCAAAATTTCATAGGGACCCACATAACGAGTAATAGACTTCCCTTTCTTGCTAAATCTCACTAATCCTTTCATGGGTGAAATCTTTAGATACACCTTATCACCCTCTTCAAATTCTAAGTCTCTTCTCCTATGGTCGGCATAAGACTTTTGCCTGCTATAGGATGTTTTCAATCGGTTACTTATCATATGGACTTTCTCCAAAGTCTTATAGATAAATTCGTGACCAAAAAGTGAAGACTCTCCCACTTCAAACCATCCAATCGGATATCCACATCTCCTACCATACAAGGCCTCAAAAGGAGCCATAGATATAGTTGAATGGTAACTATTGTTATAAGAGAACTCAAACAAAGTTAAGTGTTTATCCCAATTTCCCTTGAAATCAATTATACAAGCTCTAAGCATATCCTCAAAGGTTTGAATAGTACGCTTCACTTGACCATCCATTTGGGGAGGAAAAGCGGTGCTTAACTTCACCTTGGTACCCAACCCTTTTTAGAATGACCTCCAAAACCTAGATGTGAATTGTGCACCCCTATCTGATATGATGGATAATGGAATACCATGACGACACACAATCTCATTTATGAAGATCCTTGCATAATCCTCTACCGAGTAAGTGGACTTGACGGGAATAAAATGAGTGGATTTGGTCAACCTATCCACAACCACCCATATAGACTCATTTTGCCTTTGAGTCCGAGGCAAACCTACCACGAAGTCCATATTAATGTCTTACAACTGTCACATCCTGAAACCACACCCTAGAAGTTAGGGTGCAATCTTATATTGCGACAGGCGTCGTCGACCTCTTCGAGGTCTAAGACAAGCCCTTTCGTACCATTCATTGCATACATGTATTAAAAGTAGTGCGAAATTAAAACTTTTCACACGAAATAAAAATACTTCAAAATTTCTCTTTTATAGAAAAACATAATGGAAGGCTAAGTCTCAAAGTCGCCATCTTAGACATAGGAATATATTGGGACACGACCCATACTTCAACATATAGAAAATAGCTAAGTCTATTACAATACTTTTCAATAAGGAAAACTAAACATCAAGATGTCCTCGAATATAGGGAGGACATACCAACTCTCTACTTGAATGAACACTAGTCCAAGCTTCAACTTCGAGACTCCTCTCAAACGCCACCTACACCTTTTGAAATAGACAAAATGTATGGAATTAGTACAAACACTTGTATTAAGTATGGCGTAATGCATAAAATCATGATAAATGGACAATTATATAAAACATGCTCTTTTTTATTTAAACATCATAGAATAAGCATAAGAACAACATTTAACACCGTATAAACATATAAGATATCACATAAGCATTTATTCAAATATTGAAGAACATTACAGTGAACTAAGTTCCACTTCACAGTAACCCCTTTTAGCTTACATCCATCTCACCAAAAGTTATCCTAAGACTCACTTAAGTGAGACTAAGAGAGACCGCCTATACACCCTCTCTAAGCAAACCTGAATGATCTTAAGACTACCTAAGATAAGATTGTTCCCTTTTTCTTTCGTTAACTCCCCACCTAAGGTTACTCTAAGATTCACCTAAGTAGGACAAAAGGAGACCGCCCATACACCCTCTTCAAGCTTACCTAAGCAACCCTCAAAGCTACCCTAGATAGAGCACATTTTATTCATCATACCTTAGCTAAAATCGTAATCGTTCATTAAGTCAATTAAAAGACATTTCATTTATTATAGACTTCACATAATGGTCTTGGAAAGACCTAGGGACTCACATACTAATATCTTCAAAGTCTAGTCGTGCAATGTCTAGATAGCGTCCCATTCCACTACCTAAACTTCCTAGAACTTATCCAACACTAGCATGTATACCACATGATGAGAATAGGCAATAACCGACATAGACCATACTAGCTAGGCATGGAATCCGGATTCATAAACCTACTCCGATGAAGGGTGTTCTACTTGCCAAGGGTAGAACTAAGACACATCCCATGTAGGCACATGGTTAAGGAATATCAAGGTCTTTTATGTACTCTACTCTCATTCTCAAGTAGAGGTACATTGTACTCTAGCCTCCTTCTTAAGTAGAGCTACAAATCATAACATATTCACTCGGTGCTAGCCTTTGTTCTCACAGAGTAAGTTCAATATAAGGGACATATGAAAAGGTACCATCTCTTAGTCATTACCTAGTCATAATGCACCTACCAAACATGGGTCCACTAGGGCTGCCATTCAATGGTCTATAAGGATAGCTCATTCTTAACCTTCTTTCTTCATAGAAGATTCCACATATTAGTCATGCTTAGAAGGGCACCATCTTAGGCTACCGATCGTAGACTTACATTAAACATTCATCCATACACATACAAGACAAAGGTTCCTAAGCCCACTAAGTCAAGATGTTCATATTCATCATATACATGTATCAAGTAAGGGACATAATCTACCAAAACAAGACACATCATTAATTCACATTAGCACATATAACATATCATTCTTTGAAGCACTTAGGAATGACCCTTATCATCTTTATGTCATCCTATATGTTACTATAACATCATCAACATAACCATCATTTACTCATATAGTCAAGTAGTAATAATCATGTATCAACTTTAAGACTACACACATAAACACATAGTCATAATCCAACATGATCACCTAAATATCCATAGAAGAACACATACTTTCACATTACTAGCATGTAGATAGATATAATCATACTTCACATAATCAATTACACAAATCATCATAATACTTCAAGTAGTGCCGACAAGGCCATGATAATCAACATACTTAAAATAACGCCGACAGGGTCACATCAATCACATAACACCGCCACCATAAGTGGACCAACCAATCACAACATAATTGAAGTCTAATTAACATAAAATAAAGAGAATTAGGGCAGCGTACCACCAATACATTCTCACCACTTCAACCATGTCTAAATCATCCAATTCAATACCATAAGGCCCTTACCCATGGCCATAACTTCAATTCAAAGTATAAATCATAATACTAGATGAAACTAGGTCAATTCAATATATATTTAACAATCTAAGATCAATTAGACATCAATTCAATACAATTCTTACATCATTAGTAAGCCCATAAGAAACTACACATTAATTCATAAACATTAGACCAATGTCAAGTAACCCATAAGTTAGTCAAAATCTAGGGTTCATCAATTTCATGGGTTCTTAGGTTAATTGAGTTAAAATCATATTAATAACCACAATTCAATCACTAAACATTGATTAAAAACCTTTAATGCAAGAACCCATGGTAGATCATGAAAAAGGTCAATTCATCTTTTGAAAACTTTAGAAAACATCTTTGAAAGTTAGGCTCCTTGATGAAACGAGTTTCAAGGATCAAAAATGATACTTTATTGGAGAAAATCAACGAAATTTGGTGAAGAAATCAATGAAGAACTTCAATCCTAGCTTCATCCTTACCCTTATTTGAAGAATCTTGACAAATCTTGAATTTTCTTGAATGGAGTCTTCTACTTTGATTTTTTTTTCTTGAGGTTTTGCCCAAGGTTTGAGAGAGAAGAGAATTATGAATTTAGATGGAACTAGTATTATGTAAGGCTTTATAGTACTTGTGAAACCCGTTTTATTTAGGTTTTCCTAGTGGGGAAAGGAGAGGAAATTACCTTAATTACTATTTTACCGCGGCCAATACGGGACTGCACCATACTATTCACTAAAATGGTCATAACTTTTTACTCGAAAACTAGATTGATACGAAATTTGTGGCGTTGGAAAGAGGATTCAAATACCTTCAATTTTATATGTCATGGCTCACGTAACTCTTAATATTCTAAGAGATATGGTCGTTTGAAGTTTACCCAAATAAAATATTATGTCTAAACTTAATTGGTAAGGAAACATTAAACTCTAATTTGTGCAAGGTTTTTCCAATGACCTTAATTGATATTGAAAATCGTATGCCCACTAAGAAATTTACCTTAAAACCTAAGAAAATTAAGAGTCACTCAGTATGACCTTATACGAAAATTTAAGAATAGCTAGTGCTTAAATTAGAAAATTTTCGGGATCTTACAATCTCCCCCACTTGGACAACGTTCGTCCTCGAATGACACTTGCCACTCTCCGAACACTTCCAAGAGTAAAGATTCATTTAACAACTCTCAACCATATCACATAACACATTTATACAACACACAATCAGGAGAAAACATCAATTTCACATAATCAAGAAAATCACAACACAAGAAGTTAGAAACAATTCTATAACTCATCATGCTATAAAACTCACATCCTTCATTCCAAATAGTAAAAACTCCTTTTATATTAATTATTATGCTTATATACATCAGTTCTAACCACATTACAAAAATTTTCAATCAAAGAATGAATTAGTCACTTTTTCAAAAATCTTATAGTGAACTGGCAGCCTTTACAGTGAACATGCTTCAAATTTTCAAAAATGCAACCTTTAGGCAATTGAATATAGAGACATGCTACTATGCAATATCAAACTCTATAAACACATTCTACAATATAATCATAACTTCATGAAATGCATAATGCAAGGAATCAATGAAATTCAATTCCAGTAAGACTCTTAAACACCATGCACATGCAACATGCTTCTATGACTTTCTAGCCCATCTACTAACCATACTCCCCCACTTAGAAGGAACTCATATCACTAAAGAGAGAAATACATAAACTTACCATCGTCATAATCACCCTCATCCGGCTTTAATCCTCTAGTCCGGAGTGCGAAAGAAAATCATAACATTTCACTCTACGGCACGACATAGGAGTAGAAAAGAAAGGAAACTCTATCGTCTTATAGCCTCTCGCCCATAGATGTGTCGCGACTCACACCAATGGTCAAGACTCTACTAGACGTATCTTTTTGAGACTTTTCGATTCCTAAGTACTACTTTATAACCTTATGCTCTGATACCAAGCTTGTCACATCCCAAAACCACACCCAATAAGTTAGGGTGCAATCTTATATTGCGACCAACGTCGTCGACCTCTCGGAGGTCTAAGACAAGCCCTTTCGTACCATTCATTGCATACATGTATGAAAAGTAGTGCGGAATTAAAACTTTTCACACGAAATAAAAATACTTTAAAATTTCTCTTTTATAGAAAAACATAATGAAAGGCTAAGTCTCAAAGTCGCCATCTTAGACATAGAGTATATTGGGACACGGCCCATACTTCAACATACAGAAAATAGCTAAGTCTATTATAATACTTTTCAATAAGAAAAACTAAACATCAAGATGTCCTCGAATCTAGTGAGGACATACCAACTCTCTACTTGAATGAACACTAGTCCAAGCTTCAACTTCGAGACTCCTCTCAAACGCCAACTACACCTTTTGAAATAGACAAAAAGTATGGAATTAGTACAAACACTTGTATTAAGTATGGCATAATGCATAAAAATCATGATAAATGGACATTTATATAAAACATGCTCTTTTTTATTAAAACATCATAGCATAATCATAAGAACAACATTTAAAACCTTAGAAACATATAAGATATCACATAAGCATTAAATCAAATATTAAAGAACATTAAGTGAACTAAGTTCCACTTCACAGTAACCCCTTTTAGCTTACATCCTTCTTACCAAAAGTTATCCTAAGACTCACTTAAGTGAGACTAAGAGAGACAGCACATACATTTCTCTAAGCACACCTGAATGATCCTTAAGACTACCTAAGATAAGATTGTTCCCTTTTCCTTTCATTAACTCCCCACCTAAGGTTACTCCAAGATTCACCTAAGTAGGACAAGAAGAGACCGCCCATACACCCTCTTCAAGCTTACCTAAGCAACCCTCAAAGCTACCCTAGATAGAGATCACTCTATTCATCATACCTTAGCTAAAGTCGTGATCGTTCATTATGTCAATTAAAAGACATTTCATTCATTATAGACTTCACATAATGGTCTTGGAAAGACCTAGGGACTCACATACTAATATCTTCAATGTCTAGTCGTGCAATGTATAGATAGCGTCTCATTCCACTACCTACACTTCCTAGAACTTATCCAACACTAGCATGTATCCCAGATGATGAGAATAGGCAATAACCGACATAGACCATACTAGCTAGGCATGGAATCCAGAGTCATAAACATATTCCTATGGAGGGTATTCTACTTTCCAAGGGTAGAACTAAGACACATCTCTGTAGGCACATGGTTAAGGAATAACAAGGTATTTTATGTACTCTAGTCTCATTCTCAAGTAGAGGTACATTGTACTCTAGTCTCCTTCTTAAGTAGAGATACAAACCATAACATATTCACTCGGTGCTAGCCTTTGTTCTCATAGAGTAAGTTCAATATAAGGGACATATGAAAAGGTACCATCTCTTAGTCATTACCTAGTCATAATGCACCTACCAAAGATGGGTCCACTAGGGCTGCCATTCAATGGTCTATAAGGATAGCTCATTCTTAACCTTCTTTCTTCATAGAAGATTCCACATATTAGTCATGCTTAGAAGGGCACCATCTTAGGCTACCGATCGTAGACTTACATTAAACATTCATCCATACACATACAAGACAAAGGTTCCTAAGCCCACTAAGTCAAGATGTTCATATTCATCATATACATGTATCAAGTAAGGGACATAATCTACCAAAACAAGACACATCATTAATTCACATTAGCACATATAACATATCATTCTTTGAAGCACTTAGGAATGACCCTTATCATCTTTATGTCATCCTATATGTTACTATAACATCATCAACATAACCATCATTTACTCATATAGTCAAGTAGTAATAATCATGTATCAACTTTAAGACTACACACATAATCACATAGTCATAATCCAACATGATCACCTAATATCCATAGAAGAACACATACTTTCACATTACTAGCATGTAGATAGATATAATCATACTTCACATAATCAATTACACAAATCATCATAATACTTCAAGTAGTGCTGACAAGGCCATGATAATCAATATACGTAAAATAACGCCGACAGGGCCACATCAATCACATAACACCGCCAACATAAGTGGACCAACCAATCACAACATAATTGAAGTCTAATTACATAAAATAAAGAGAATTAGGGCAGCGTACCACCAATAGATTCTCACCACTTCAACCCATGTCTAAATCATCCAATTCAATACCATAAGGCCCTTACCCATGGCCATAACATCAATTCAAAGTATAAATCATAATACTAGATGAAAAAAGGTTAATTCAATATATATTTAACAATCTAAGACCAATTAGACATCAATTGAATACAATTCTTACATAATTAGAAAGACCATAAGAAACTACACATTAATTCATAAACATTAGACCAATATCAAGTAACCCATAAGTTAGGGAAGACCTACGGAAATTCCCTCATTACGGGGACTAAATCAATGGGAGAATTTTTGGAGTCTAAATCTTCGACTCTTACAATATGGTATAAACACCCTTTTAAGGTCATCTTACAAGCCTTTATACAAGAAATCATACGACCTCTAGGAATAGAATTTCCCCCCTTCCACTCTAAAACGGGTTCATTAGGAAAATTGAACTTGACAATTCTTGTTCTACAATCAATGGAAGCAAAACAATCATGCAACCAATCCATCCCTAAAATGACATCAAAATCGACCATATCAAGTTCTACTAATTCAACATGAGTAACTCTATTGGGCAACATTGTAGGACAATTTCTATATACCCTCTTTGCAACCACCGACTCACCTACTTGGGTAGTTACTATGACAGGTTCATTTAGAATATCGGGCAATATATCAAACTTCCTAGCTATCAAGGGAGTAACAAAAGATAATGTAGCACCAGGATCAAGTAAAGCATAAACATGACTAGAGAAAACTTGTAACATACCGGTCACCACATCAGGAGAACTCTCTTGTTCACCCCTAGAGCGAAGTGCATAAAAGTGATTCTTCATTGGAGCATCAAAATTAGAACCACTTGCTTGTGCTTGCCCACTCCCCTTGTCTTGCCCCTTGACATTAGGGAAATCTTTAACCTTGTGGCCACTCTTGCCACATACAAAGCAATTGTCTGTCCCAACAAGGCACTCACCATAATGCTTCTTACCACACTTTCCACAAGTTGGCTTCTTAGTTGGTGAGCTAGTACCTCTTCCTTTTTGGGACTTAGGGTTAGACACTCTATCATCTCGAGCCTTGGGAAATTTGGAAGGAACTTGATTGGACAACCTCTTCTTGAATATAGGCTTGTCTTGAATTCCCAACCTCCCCTTTGAAGAACCACCATCATAAGACTTGACCCTCTTGGCCTCTATATTCTTCCTCATTAGACTACTTTCTTCCATTGTTGAGCATGAACCATGAGACGATAGATATTCATATTATCCTGTAGCATACCCAAACGACATTCTTCCACCAAATCATCGGACAACCCCATAAGAAAATAACTCATCTCATCCCTTGGGTTTGAAACCAAGAAAGGAGCGTACTTGGACAACTTAGTAAACTTCAATGAGTAGTCAAGTACACTCATACCTCCTTGACAAACGTTTATGGATTCTTCCACCTTAGCTTCCCTCATCTCTCTAGGAAAGAACCTATCAAGGAAATCCTTCTTGAAGATCTCCCAAGTCACCAGACCACCTCTTAGCACCCTATTATCCCTCCATTATGTGTACCAACTTGGGCCACATCTTTGAGTTTATAGGCCGCCAACTTGGCTTTCTCTTGCGGAGTCATATCCATAGCAAATAGGATCTTATAGACCTCACCAAGGAAGTCTTCAGGGTATTCATCCGATTTTGACCCAAAGAACATAGGTGAATTCATCCGAGTAAAGTCTGTCAAACGAGAAGTCATAGTGCTAGCATCTGGAGGCATACGGGGTCCAACCTCCCTATTCAGTTGGGCCGTCGTGGATTGGATTTAAGAAGTGAAGACATTAGCTTAAGAGGTCTTGGTTTGGGCCAAGTTGAGAAAAGTTGCCCTTCTGTCTCCATCGATCATCGGTGGAGGAACAACAGGAACAGGATCACCCTTAGCAACTTCTTCAAGTGGAGGTGCTTGGTTATCTCGTGGAGGAGCTTCATTGTCATGAGCTCCCACATTTGCAATCTCTTATTTGGACCTTCGTTCCGCTGCCTTAGAGTATTCATACCTATAACCACATTACAAGGTTTAGGTGAAATCACATAATAAGACTCTAGAGGCACGACATAGGAATACAAGAAGATGAGAGTTTCCTAAGCATCACATAGTCTCTCATTCATAAGTGTGGCACGCTTCACAATTATGAATAAGAATCTACATAGACGTGGTTCAATGAGACATAGATCCTAAAGATATTCAATTTCATGCTCTGATACCAAGTTTGTCACATTCGGGGAGCACCCCCTAGAAGTAATCGGTGTCGTCGTCCTCGAAGAGGACTAAGACTAACCTCTTAGCATTCGTCATTACATTTCATAGGTTAAATTTGCGAAAAATTTAAAATTTTCATCTACTTCTACATTGAGGTTTACATAGACCTCTCGCATACACATAATATATACATAGAGAGTTTACATAGACTCCTCACATATGAAGCACTGCATGTGCTTCTACTTTTACTTCACATACATAATATAGCAATATAATCTCATAGGAAGTCTAGGATAAGTCTCTTATTAAAACATCTATAATGAGTACAACATTGTCCCTAGCCCATACTTCATTACAATGAAAGCCACATATAGGCATATACAACAATATTCTTCTAATGAAAGAGAATGAACTAAATTTTTGTAACACTTCAGAAATCCAAGACGTGACGTAAAGCCTAACATAGGTGTCATGAAGTTTAGACGCTGTTTTTAAGGTTATTTTAATGAATATAGGTCATTTAGGAAGCTTAGAAATCAAAACGTCCAAGAACGTCCATGACGTTCAGAAATTGGTTCAAAGTGGTACTAGTGTGCCTTAGCCTATTTGACTAGTTTTTAAGAGACAAAAATTAATGAAATTTTGTGAAAATGTGCGTAACACGTGTTAGAGATGTTTCATGTTCGAAATGTCCGGGTAAGACTCCCCAAGGACCAACCAAGGGCCCTTGAAGAGGACCCCTGCAGGTTGAGGCAACACTGCCTGGGCAGTGTGCATCAACGGGACAGGCCACGATCCATGTGTGGACTGACGGGGCATCGATGACACCGTCGTCCCACACTTAGCCAGTTTGAGGAAGCCCTCTCCTGCACATGTCTTGAACTTACCTACGGATGTGCAGGACGAGGGGGGGCAGTCCGTCGACTCACAGACGGACCGTCGACGGGGTTCCGTCTGTGAGGGTCTTGATTTCCTGCACGTTTTTAATTGGTTTAATTTAATTAGTTAAGGGGTTAGGTGGTTAATTAGGTGATTAATGAGGTCTAATTAAGTTAGTTAATCATCCATATAAAGTCCCCAACCCCATTAAACTAATTAGAACTCCTAAAACAATTCCTCTATTTTCTCTCTTATTTCTCTCTCTATTGGAAGACTCCATTGAAGGCTAAGTCAAGGAAGGGTATTTGGGGCTGTAAAGGGTGATTTCATCTCCAACTTGACCAAAACGTTGAGATATGGGATATCTTCACCTTTGAGACATCTTTCCTCAAAGGGTTCATTTAAAGTGTTTTCAAATCTAGAGTTTTCAAATGGGTTTCATCCAATTACGAATTTGAAGTTATGAATTGAGTTGTTGATGTTTTATTTAGGTTATATTGAATATATTAACATTCTTTTTTAACTCGATTATGGTAATTGTTGATGGTCTTGCCTAAATTGAAGAGCATGATCCTAAGTCCCTTACCCTAGGTTGTGATCTTGACTTATAGGGTATAATGTTCATTCAATTGACTTGGTTAAGGGTTGAATTACTACTAGATGATGTTTTTATGCTAATCATGAATGAATTAGGATGATGTATAGTCTTTCATGCTAGTTCTTGAGAAGTGATCTAGGGTATGATGACTTGACTTAATCCTAAGCTTTGATCTATCATTGAATTGTGATGTAGTGATTCTTTTAGCCCTGTGATTATATTGGTTATTGAATTATGGTGACTTGATGACCTAAATGAGTTGAACTAAGGGTTGATGGTAAGACCTTGATGATGAATTGTAAAGGAGACTTGGTAAGTCTTGTGATCCCTATATTTTGCTTCAATTATGGTTAGTTGTGATGAAGTCATGATGATTGTGTTGGAGTATGCCTTGTTTAGGATTGATAGGGTGGTATGTTGTTGAATTGAAATGTCTTTCTTATGGTTATGAGGTTGATTAAGATGTAAAGTTATAAGGATGATGGTGATTACCAATGTGCCTTATTATGAAATAGTATGTAATGTGTTAACCTTACTTATGAGAATTGTGATGAGAGGATTATACTCATGCATTTCCTATTGAGCTATTATGATTATGATTATACAAGGGCTAGACCCTATGACCTAAACTAAGTTATGATTGTAAACAAAGGCTTAAAGACATTTCAATAAGGAACTTAGCTTAACACCGAGTGAACTTGACAATGGGAGGTGATGGCTTTCCAATAGAGGAAGTGTTACCCTATAGTTCTATATGTGATGTTGACTCCCCTTTGAGGGATACTCACTTCATTGATTCCCATGAGATGAGGACCCAATTACCAAGTGGTATGTAGAGGGAAATACCTATTTCTTAGTTCTTGAACTATGTCGGCCCCATAGGAAGACTAGCTAGTGGATCCACCTAGAAACCTACGTTTATGTTTGGTTTTACTTTGGCTGGTACATCACCTTCCATCGGTGTAAGGTTTTACAACACCGAATTCCACATTAGCTCATGTGGTCTATGTCGGTTAAGGCAAGTGTTTCCCTAAACTAAAATGAAGTAATGTTGTATAACCTAACTAAAGTGACTTGAGGGGTTTAACTTAGCTTAGGTAGGGATATGGGACTCTACCTATGCCTTGCACTAGTTTGCCTTGATAGAAGCTTTAGGAGGTTAATATTATGTATGTAAATGATGATAAATATAAATGATCTTATATGATGATTATGATGCTTATGAACATGCAATTGGTCGTTATTGTTAAAGTATGAACTTATGTGTAATTGAAGACTATCTTATGTGAAGTGAGTTACTATTTATGGTTCTTGTTGGGTTACTTGATTAAGTAAGGTTATGGGGCGTTGCTTGGTCATTGCACTTGTTGACTTTATGAGGATTTATGATTAGTTGTCTTGCTTTGCTATTTACATGATCAACTCTTCATTCATGCTTGTGATGTTATTACTTGGTGATTGAGTTATATCAGATTATGGGTTCAAATATGTTGTATGCATATAGCTTATTTGATTTGTTGAACATGTCTAAATGATTAGTATAGTTTGTTGATTGTGCATAAGTCCTTAAAGAGGTAAAATGGCATGATTTAACTAAATGTCCCTTTTTAGCATGTTTTGATGTTATATGTGCATATGGTCTCATACTTTGTACATCTGGCGTACTAACCCCATTTTCTCTCTTTTTCCCAAATATATTAGGTTACGGTCGTTGAGGTTTCGTTCGAGGCAATCTAAAAGGAGGCTTGGATATTCTCTCTAATCCAAGTGGTAGGTCCTCACTTGTCCTAGGACGATGCCAATATTCTAGTTACGGATTTGCTTAGATATTAAGACACTCATGTTTACTCTATCTTTCATTTGAGGACAAGTTGCATAAGCCTATATTGGTTTTCTTATATTAATGTAGGGCTATGCCCAAATTTCTATTGTCATTGTAGATGGTTATGAGATGAGACGGATTTTATGACTCTATTATATATTATATATGTATGTGAAATAAAAGTAGAAGACTATGTAATCTTCTTATATGAAGGGTCTATGTATACTCGATATTAATACTATTACGTGTATGAGGTCTATGTAAACTTCAATCTAGAAATAGTAAAAGTTTTAAATTTTTTTGTATTTTTGACTTGTGAATGCAATGATGAAAACTAAGGGGCTAGTTTTAGTCCTCAAAGAGGACGACAACGCCGGTTACGTCTAGGGGGTAAACCCGGATGTGACAATTTTCTTTAAGACTAAGACAACATCCAATAGGTAGATAGTTGCATCGTCCTCGAAAAGTGAGGACCTGCAGGACTTGGAGAATGAGAATCCAAGCCCTCTTCAATGATGGCCCTCTAAAAGTTCAACGGCCAGAACCTACATTTTTGTAGTAAACAGAGAAATATGGGTTAGTACACCACTTGTACTAAGTATAGGCATATGGACATAAAACCATTTGAAAGCAAGCATGAGAAAGGGACATTTACTTTTAGAAGACATGCCAAGTCATTTGAAAGTATTTAATGCACCTTCAAGAGTCCATTTAAGCTAGTAATCATATATATTAAGACAATAGCATCTTCAACACAAGACCAACATCATCAAGCATAGTCAAGTCAACATGTATATAGCATATTAGAACCATAGCCAAAGTAACTCGAACATCATGTTTTAATAACAAAGCATGTATAAGAGTTCATAACATTACAACATATACAAGACCTTTACTCATAACTTACCATCAAGTCTACAAGTTCAATGACCAAGTAAAGCCCCATACCTTACTCAACCAAGTAAACCAAATAAAGGATCATAAGCAATGCCTAACATCACATAATATAGAAGCAAGAGTACTCATCATCATGTTTAGCAATATAGACCAATAGCATGTTCATACATGAAACCAACATCATATAGTATCATCAACATGTAAAATCAACATATGCATATCATTCACTTTATAAGAGCATAAGAACATCCTTCTAGGACTTCTCTCAAGGCGAACTAGTGCAATGTATAGGTAGAGTACCATACCCCTACCTAGACTTAGTCAAACCCCTTAAGTCATCTTAGTAAGAGATTACTTTATTACTTCATTTTACTTTTGGAAACATCTTTCCTTAACCGATATAGACCACATGAGCTAATAGGAAATCCGATGTCATGGAAATCTACACCGAAAGAAGGTGGACAACTTGCCATGGTAGTACCAAAGCATGAACATAGCATCTAGGTGGATCCACTAGCTAGTATTCCTATGGGGGCAACATAGTTCAAGAACTAGGAGATGTACTTGGGACCCTCTTTATGCCTTTGCAATTATAGTCTCCAATCTCATGAGTACAATACTGAACCTACATTTCTTACTTGGGAAGGGACACTCCTCACTACTAGTTCACTCGGTGCTAAGCTAGAGTCCCTTTTGAAATGTCTTTATTTAACAATCATCACTTAGATTAGGTCATAGGAGAATAGCTACTTGTATAATCATAGTCATTAGCTCAGTAGGAATTGCATGATAACACCTTTTATTACAACCCTCATATGTGATATTAGCACATAAACATCATCAAATCATAGTAAGGCACATAGGTACTTCATAACAAACCTTATATCATTACATCTTAATCACAATCTCACAATCATATAATCAAGACAGTTTAATTGCATCATCATACCACACCTACTTAATCCAATTACAAGACATACTTAAATTGAATTTCATCACCAAGTACAAGGCATCACAATTGAAGTAAAGTTTAGGATAACAAAGACTTACCCAATCTCCTTCAAAAGTCATCATCATGGTCTTACCATTAACCAACCAACTTCATCCAATAATAGGTGTAGTAAAATCATTCAATAGTAATTAATACAATAACTAGGTCAATTGCATCATCACTATCCCAACTAACTTCAATTCATAACCTAGGGTTAGGGGGGAAAGGGTTCATCATGAATTCTTAAAGAAATAGATCTGATCCCAACAATACATAACCCTAGTCAGTCCATGAACGAATTAGAATAGATAAAACAAGTCTATCAATCAAGATATTCATCAATTACCATCAATTTATAAGCAAGATCCAAGATTTGGGGGAATTGGGTAAAGGGACATGATCCACACAAAATTATAAAAATTAACATAAATTACTCAACAATATTCACTTAATTAGTCATAGGAAATCACAATTAATCATAATCAATCATCAATTTCAAGTTTAGAAGAAAACCCATTTGTAGAGAAAAACCCTAAAAATTGGATTATTTAGAAATCAACTTTGAGAGGACCTATTGGGGAAAGGAATACCAAGAGTTAATAACCCATACCTTAATGAAGTTTAATCCACAAAATTTGAGAAGAAAAGTTGAGAACTTGGTCTTCTTCGCCAAGCTTTCTTGATCCTTCAAGGGAGGATGAATAGAGAGAGAAAGTAGAGAGAGGTGAGATCTTTTGAGATTTGATTTGGAGATTTGATTTGAGTTAAAATGGCTTAAAATTGATCTAAAAACAATATATAATCGTCTCCTAAATTACCCAAAAGAACCTTCACTTAAATGGGTCATTTTGTGATGTCAAATTGACTTTAAAACAATGGGAACGAATCTGAGAAATGGTTGCGCGTCGCGGGGAAATTTCATATCTTTTTTTGAAAATCCAGGTTGAGGCAGTGGACCTCGTGGAGTCCCCATGTCTCGAGGAAAATTTTTGCCTTCCTTGTGTTGGATGCGCGACGCGTAGCTGGTTCCACATCTTGGCTGCCACAAGCTGTTTTGGCAGCTTGCTCGCCAATGTTCGGGTCCTCCTCAAGGACCCTTCGGGGGTCCCTGGGGAGTCATTACTAGACTTTTGGACCCTTTATACTATATTTTACCTATTTAAAGTCTTTTTATAAGTTTTAGACTTCATATGACACTCCCAAACCTTCACACAACATAGGGACGTCTACTAGTTCAATTTCACTAGTTTCCGAACGTCATGGACGTTTCTTGACGCCTTGACTTTAAAATTTCCTAAATGGTTTATAAACATTATTTTAGTCTTATAAACAGTGTTTTAAGGTTTATTTAATCTTGTGAGGCTCTAGGTTAGGTCATGGACTTTCGGAGTGTTACAATTTTTGAGGCCAAGACCACGGTAGAAACATTCGAGAAGTATCTTGTTTGGAATTCCATGAGTTGGTAACTAATGAAATAGGGTCTTAAGTATTTTACACTACTCATAAACGAACCCACCCTCCAATTGTTTGAAAATTATGATGTTATCCCTAAGAATCATCAATCTCAAAGGAGGGTGGTCCATTATGTTATTGTTGCTACTAGATATGCTCCGATTGTCTGCTAAAAATAGCAACACACAAACCAAAACTAAAAATAATTAAGTTCAACTATGATTAACAAGAAAAAAATTCAACAAAACTAAGAATCTCAACCAACACCACTCTCCAGCGTCGGAGCCATTTTGATCGAATAACGCTATCAAAGACACTTAATCCAGTTATAAGAGTCAATGATCGTTAGTCAGTATATAACCCAACCTATTGGGTTAGGATTGTTTCCACGGGGAGAGGTACATGTTTAAGATTCAATAGAAAAGTACAAATAAGTTCAAGTCAATCATAGGAATAGGCATTTATGAAGAAAAGCATAGTTAACAAACGAGGGTTTTGATTGTAACTATCAACTACAACAACATCAAATCACACTAATTAACAAGTAATGAGACGGGTTCTTGGGATGTTATTGGATTATAGACTAATGTAACGAATGGGTAATCGTAACTGATAGTAAATAGTCGTAAATTATTTATTAAGCTAGATTTTAGTGGGGATAAACTTTCTCTTGAACAATTTACCCCGAATTAAGTTTGTTTCTCTCGAACACCAATAAGCAACAATTAAGAACAACTTACGCTTTAGTCCATTCATTCTCTCAAGTTGAATGTGTGGATAAAGATTTAGGATTCACTCTCTAGAGCTAAACCCTGACAGCCAAATACCCATAGACCATCATATCAGTAATCTTGGTCCTAAAACCTCTCTCTCGAGCAAGCCAAAAAACACGAAGGTAGAATTGCATTTGCAACTACAACCCTTTCAATTGAACCACAATTACTTATTAAAATCACTACTGAACAACATTTACACAATCAATTGGCAATACCCATAATCTAAATCAACACATAATCACATAATCCACTCGACGATCCATTTTTTTTGTCAGTTATATCACCTTTTTTTTTTTGGCCTTCAGCATCTTCAAGTTCTGTGACTTTGAGCGATCTAACAACTACACCGTGGAACCGTTTGGAGACACGACGATTGCTCCTTTCTCTCGCCGACTTGATTTTCTCCTTCAAGGCTTGGCATGCTGGAACTTTAGGCGATATCATATCGGTGACTCGCCCAATGGGTTAGGCAACTATCAGGCCTTCTTTTCTTTGTTCTTTCAGTTGTCTTATTCCTGTTTGCTCATTAGTGTCTAAGCTTTGTCCCTTAATCCAAAAACCTGAAAAATCAAGGATTTATATCAGTTAATGGAATAAAATATTCATTTGATGACACTACATCTATTAAACGAAACCCTAAATGAGTCCAAATCGTGGACTCGTCGCTCTTGCAAATGTAGAAAGACAGTTAACGAGAAAGACATTCACCATTCAAGTCAAAAATCCATTCGCTAAAACTATGGATGGAACTCCTGGAAAATTTATTATTTTGTCATATGTGGAAAAAGAAAACAACATCAGCCTCCTCCAATGGACACAACAGGAAGAAACAAAAGGAATATCGAAAATCCTATCACAAACAAAAATGACAATCGAGAGGCCACTTCCCACCACAGTCATGTTCTAGGGGTGAAAACGCCCCCTCCAAAACACAATAACAAGGTATGTAAACCTCTCATAAACTATACCATTTCACTTTTCAAAAACTGCTACTTTCTACATTTAAAATTTCAACTAACTGTTGTATTTTAATTTATCAGTGAAAATCCATGTCGCCTGCATTTTATTATATGATTAGAGCCATTTTCACTGCCGCAAGCCTAGCCATAATCGATTGCTTTCCTTTAGTCTATGTAAATAAAATGTACATACTTATGTTATAAAACTCGGCTCCAACACCTAATATAGAATTTTCATATATATATATATATATATATATATATATATATATATATATATATATAAGACAACAAGAAAAGGACTATCACAGCATTAGACAATTGTACCGAAAGCAATTTAAATGGTACATTAAATTAGTACTACTTTGTTTTTCATGGAAACACGTGTCAACACAATTGCTATGCACGTGTACTAAGAAATGTACAAAAATTTAGCTCCAGCACATTTGCTTCTCAAATGTACATGTGGAACCAAAGTTCAATTCCTCAAATATTTCGTCGAAGCGGTGTGTATCTCCATCCCCTGGAAAATCTCCATGGCATGCTCTGCACAATTTCAGGTAAACATTAGTCTCTTCCACCTTATTTTTTTCATTTATTCTTGTTTATATGTTACGTATTTTTCTGTCACCGTATATATGCTCAGTTATTATTTCAATTTTTAATTTTTCATTCAGTTGGCATAATTGTTGTTTTAGTTTTGTTGATTTATTTGTTGTTTGGACTGTAGCTATTTTGCATGCATCAAATTTAAAATTATATTAGTTGTTGCTACACATTACTGACCGGTCCTTTTACTCTCCTTCTCCTTTTCTTTTTTCCCATATTTACATGTTCTTAAAATTTGTATTCTTTTTCATTCTGGTGGTCGTAGATTTCTGTGCATTTTGCCTCTCTCCTACGTATTATTGATGTCTTCATCTCTCTGTATTCAATTTCAAGTAAATAAGAGAATCAGAAATGGGAGGAAATAAAATTGATGGGAATTACAGAAGAGTGATTTGATTTTTAAATTAGGTGATGAAATTTTAGATTTAACTTTCGATATTTGAGGTAATTCTTTTCTTGAATCGAAAAATTCTGGGAGTTCTCTTTTCAATTTTTTGAGTTTATTTTTTTCCCTTGAGATATTCATTTTCTTATTTATTGAAGTAAAAATATTCTTCTATTAATTATGTGTTGTTGGTTTTCGGAATTCAACAAAGTTACAATCTTTTTGGTTTACTTTGTAGTTTGTTGGAACTGTTTTTTCATCGGTTCAACATTGTTTAATAAAAAATAAAAAAGGAAGTAGAAAAAGTATCGATCTATTGAAACTCATCACTTTGATAAATCAATTGTGCTAAATACAGAATATTGAAATTTGTGAGGTCCAAAGTTAGTATTGACCATCTGCATTTCTATTATATGTAACGAAAGAAATTAGTTATTCTTCTTGACATTCTTGGTTGCCAAAGAAGAGGGAAAGTATGTTTTCGAGTTTAAAATATATCACCTTTTAGTAGTTAATCATATGTACTTAGCAACAATGGCAATTTTGCTACAGAGATACCATCGTTTTTCTCTACTACTTTCAAATTTTTTATGCATCTGTATATGGGATGCATCATTATTCACTCTCCATTTGATTTAAGTTTATTTTCTTTGTTTCCACAACACCATCGAGTCTTCTGTCAACGAAATAAGGTGGCAAAGGAATTACATAAATCAACGTCTTGAATGTCACTAATTGAATAGTATAGGCAGATACCAACCTATGAGATGATGAAACCTAATAACAAACACTATTGATCAACTATAGAGTTTCAGGTTAGGTAGTATACACTGAACATTTGATTTTTCCATCCCGTAAAATAGCAATCTTTATCCATTATATATTTACATTTTAATTAATTAGATCGAAGCATATAATTAGGTCATGTGAGATGTTTGATTATTATATTTGAATAAGGTTAATATGTTTCATATTCGTTGTTTCCAATCCAACAAGTGGAGGATGAACGCTTTAATAAAAGATTGTACTAAAAGCAAAAGAAATTGTGTGACAGTTATTCTTTCAATGTCCCAACAAATATTTACTTCAACACTTCTCCTCTCATGAGATTTGATTTCTCTCGGGCTCTTTTAGAGGTAAGTAATCTACTTTTAATGCATTTGCATTTATGAATGTTAAATTTAATTGAGCATAACCAATTTTGATAATCAAAGAGGTTAGTAAAGTGGTAAAGTTACGGTTTATTTGCGAGGGTCAATTCATCATTAGGTAAATCCTTCTATTTATAAGTGTAATTTGTTAAATTGTATTTCTATAGGGAAGGACGAGCATGTCAAGACAGAGAAGCACAAGAAGCGGTAAAATGTTAATTGATCTTTTCTCTCTACTGTTGAAATATTGGAGTAAAAAATTTTACTTTTTTGTTGGAGTTGTTGGTAAACTATTTACTAATATCTTATTTGTACGAATAAATTAACTTACGATGAGGATAGGAATTGTAAGTTTTCTTTCTTTATTTCTGCAAGGAACTGGATGAAGTTATATGTTCGAATACCACTTGACCTTAGGGAGAGAGGCATTCAATCACTTGGTTGTAATGACATGAATTTAGCAAGAAAATTGATTCATACCTTATCTTTCATCAAAGAAGCCGCAAGTTAACGGACTTAGCATCATATATGAATGATCTTAGTATGGATCTTTATATTAATTTGTGAACATTTTGGTGGAGGTGTTGACACCCAATTTTTGACCCTCCACAATTTGATTAACTTTTAAGCTTCTTGAATTTTAGACAATTGGAAATAATTGTTTTTAAAAAATCTAAAACTATTTTCAGGCTTGATTTTGTTTTGTTTTTAGAAGCAAATACATATTTCAATATATACATGCATATAAGTTTTGTGTATGACTTTAGGTCTTTATAAATATTTTAAAAATATGTCTAAAAATAATGTTTAACCTTATACTTATCTTATTTTTCCTTAAACTAATCAAATTTCAATTAGTGTTACAATTAGTTAATTATTTCACATTTTGTAAAATCATGAAGCTTATTAATCGATTAAATACATAATTTATTTTATTTCAAATATCATCATCTTATTATTTTCAAGACTCAAGAACCTATTTTTCAACTGGGACCTCAGCATTTAGATTCAAATAAAAGAGAAGACCCATTTTTCCTAAGCCCAAATCACCTATTCCCAGCCCTTTTCCCTCTAGAAAACCCACTCCAGCAAATGCAATTCAACAGCCCACCAAGCCGACTTAGCTCCCAACCCGGCCCAATAACCTCTTTAATCTTCTCTCACTCTTTAATCCTCTAAGCAGTACGCTCAACTCCAGCAACATTCACCCAGAAAAGAGGGAACCGTTACCAAATATGCCGCCTCAAATTTCTCTTTTTTCTACTTCATAATTCGTTTAATTCGCGTGCTTAGCACGATCCTAAAGGCATGTCCATTCCCTTTTCCCTTTTTTTTTCTTTTCAATTTTTGTTTCAAATTCGTACACTCTCCAGCTCATACTTTATCCACTGCGAAAATTGGAGATTTCAGCCTCTCCCACATCGTTTGTCAAACGATATTCGAGTTGCAACAGTCCCACATTGAGATTTCATCCCTTTTTGAGATTTTTGGGTTTCTATTTAAACCCATCCCATTCACTGTTCAGAGGAAGGATTTTCCGGAGACCAAAGAGTACCCATAATTTTTTTGGAATTCTTGGTTCCATAGTTCAAATTTTATAGCATTTTGTGTTCATTTGGGTTGAAGGTGGTGGAATCATCTTCGTCAAACTCGTCGTTCGGTTTGCTGCCCCATAAAGGGTAAAGTTTATCATCTTATTTAAATTCTTGTATATTCTTGGCTGATTACGTTGTTTTCCTTCATGCTGACCAGTTCAATTTTTTTTTTATAATTTTGATTCCGTCTTCTTTAGTATGTGAATCTCCATTTGATCAGCTTTTATTTTGGCGTTTTAAGAGTTGGTATTGGTAGGTTGTTTATGATTTTCTCGTATAGGTGATATTATGGTTTTAATTTATTTGTTGTGCTTATCTTGGATTTTAGTCACCCGTTTCATAGAATCTGTTAGCTTAACGCTACGCTATAGATAGACTAACCTTTTTGTCGTTTGGCCTAAATCTTGCTCATGTTTATTTGGCTCTAATTCTTCGGATCCTCCTCCTCAGTACTTACAACTTTATTTGTTCATCATACATTTAGCTTGTTTATTGTTCACATAAGATGTGGTATAACTTTGTGTAGCTCAATGCAAGGATAATGTGATCCAACTTTTAAATCTGCTCACTGTGTACCTCTTTGTTCACCATTTTAGTTAAACTTCATCTCCTTATATAATCACTTTTGGTTTAAAATCATTTTAATTTCTCAATATAGTGATAGTCATCAATTCTGCCTCCATTCTCTTGTCATAGGTAGTATCGTTATAATTATTTTAAACGGATAAAGAGTCATGCATCCTTTAGATTATGGGTTATTTTTATATTACAACCCACATTGATGATGAATTTACCACCTCTTCATCTATATGTAAACTTCCTCTATACCTTGTTATGTGTCAAGATCAATGTAGATAAGAGAATCGGAGTGTAATTTATGCTCAAGGTGTTTCCAGATTTTCATGAACTAGTTGATACACGAAAAAATATTTTGGCTAAACATAAGGTTTTCTTTTATTCACAATTTTGTTTACGGTTGGTTCTTTGTTGGAGTAGTTTATTTATATCGAAGTTCGTATAAGAATTTCTATCTCTCTTGTTGCCGCAAGTGATCCATTGCATATAAAGTAGCTTTGTTTCATGCTTAAGAATTAGCATGTTTACAGTTGATCCCTATCTATAGGTTCATAATGTTACTTCCAGTGAGATCTCTAATGTTGAGCCTTTTGCTCTTCATATGATTTTCGCATATTGCAGGGCATTTATTTGTTTACTGTCCATTTTGTATAGAAGTCTAACTTGTGATCTTGGAGTTGATATCATGTAGGAATGATATGTTTGAAGTGTTCTCTAGTTCATTGTTTGCGTCATAATCATTTAATGGCCCCTCTTTTTTTTTTTCAATGATAGTTAAGGTCTTTATGTAGCTTAAAAAATTGAAAGTGGAATTTGTTTATGTGCCTTTAGTGTCTCATCAGATTCTTCGTTACTTAAAATTGAAATGTATTGGAGCTTTAGTTCTATTTGTTGATTTCTCTTCTTACTGATTTGTTTGATCTGTTATGGTAAATTGTTGGTCACTCAATTGTAGTCCATATATCAAATGCCTTTATAACCCTTTGACAAGTTGATATTGTTGCATATTGTAATTATTGTCATAGATCATTTTCACCGATCAATTGCTAATTCTTTTTCTTATTAATTTTTTTTGCATGAACTCATCTATTTGAGTCCATCCGGACCCCCTTCTCTTGCCTTCCTTTTCGAATCGACCTCCATCAAGTTTCGAAAGGAGAAGCTAGTAGCTTCGAGTTAAAATTCAAATAAATTGCAGCAGCTCAGTAACAGGTGTATAATAGTTCCAGAGGAGATGAAAATGTTATCTTTTGGGTCTAAACCCAACTAAATATGGAGCGGTGAAGCAGTAGTCCAAAAAGGGCTAAAAATAGCATTCTTTTGGGACTTAAAGAGTTCGAAAACAGTGCCAATACCAGCAAGTGGACTTAAAATTGTCCAAGTTATATTTGCACTTTGTTATCATATATATTTTGATTTTGTGATATTTTCTTAGAACTTCTAACTTTTATTTTATCTAATTTAGATGAATCCTTGGAAGTTTCTAAATAACTCTTTATTTCGTTAGTTGTTTACTTTAAATATTTGAATTTTTAAACGCTCTAAGCTTCGAGACTAACTTGAGAATTATGTATATTATTTCATAGTTAGTATTTAGCTTTCAAATCCATGTTTAAGTTATTGTGTTTGATTATTCGACTCAAAACTTGACTCGGATAAATTGTTAAGTTATAATTTTACTTTTTGGCACTTTAATATTTGGATTATTTCATTATTTGGGATAATACAAATATATACAAGTATCAAAAGATTTCTCATTTCTCAAAAATAATAATAATAAATAAATAAGATTTTTTCAAGTAATTTAAATTATTATTATTTTTTTACTAAAATAGCCAAGCTTCTAAAATTCGTCGATCAACCGCGAGTTAGCGGATTCTCTAAGGTGCCTAAACCCTTCCTTAGAGAATTATTTGAACCCTTACACAACTCTGGTTCATTTAAATGTTTTCTTTTAAAAAAATAAATTTAAATGGTTTTCTTAATTTTTCCTAAAAGATTAAGTGGCGACTCCCTAAATTATAAATTTTTCCAAAAAACTTTAACGAAAATTGCCAAAGTTTCGAAATCGGCTTCGAAACCTTTAGTTTTCGAAATCAGGTCGTAACAGGAGGCATACAATATCACTCATTTAATTTGCTAATAACTTCAGCAACTACAAAAAAAATTGCTCAAAATTTATTTTTGCAACTTTTCTTATATCTTCTAAAAAATATTCAGTATATGAAATACATTTATGAAATTGGGACTTTTCAAGTTTAAAATTCAGCTCATAAGGAGGAAAGCTAGAATGTTTCTACATTGTACTTGACTTTGCCAAATCTCATGTTATGGTTATCTCAACCCCATGATGATGTTGTAGAGGCAGGATATGAGTAGTATCATTGTGAGTAGGTACATGAAGGTTGTGTTTATCTAAAATCTTCTAAAGTTCCATAGATTTTATTATTTGTCTTGTCATCCTTCTTTTTGTCCGCTCCAACTACGGTGATTCCCCACTCTATAATCCGATGAATAACATAAAGGAAGACAAAATTAACAATGAGATAATCTTGCAAAATACATCAGTGCAATTATAATTCTTCATAGGCAGGCCACTACAGAGCTACTTGCTCTTATAGGAGAAAAGATGTACCAAAAATGCATCTACAAGTAGATATATATATTTAATTTTTAAATTCTCTTCTCCAACACTGCTATACTTCTGGACTCTTCATCTTCTCTTCTATGGACTTCCTCGAGGAGAAGTCTCGGAAATGACCCTTAATGGAGAAAAAGGAAGTGTTGGAACTTAGTCAAAAGATTTGCATTGTAGAGCAATTTCCCGATGATCCTGAAATCGAGGTTCCTTATGTATTTTTGTGGATAATAAGGTCACTTCAAACTAGACTTTTAAGAGAAGAAAAATCAAGATATAGAGAACACAATGCAATGTGAATATAGTCAAAACGAGTTTCACGAGCCATTGAAGAGATATGACCAAGATATAAGTCCTTAGCGTATAGCAGATATTAATTTTGCAAGATCTTCAGTATCAAAAGTGTCAATATCGACTTTGTAACAACTCTAATTTGTAAATTTATTTCGTTTTATTTTATTCATTTTTTATTCTGCTTCTGCAGGATACTGCTAAAATGTTTCATCTTAGTGCCCTAATTGCTATTAAAAATTCCATTTCATAATTTGAAAGATTCAGACCAGCAAATGAGGAATACAACAATTAGTTGATTGCCTTGGAAGTGTTGAATTATCATTATTAGTTTGCAAGGATGAGTTCATCCGCGAATTAAATAATGATTGGATAGATGAGGATAGACTTACTGATGTCATTTCAATGTCGGAAAATATACCTGAACTTGAGTTTCGAATTGTAAGAAAATACATCATTATTCACATGTCAAGGCTCCTGTAACAAATCTGACTAGATCCGTGTTTAACAGCTAATGTTGGGAGATTGTTGTTTCGATGGAGCCAGCAACAACTCAAGTAGAAGAAAGGAGATGTAGTTCACTGGATGAGATAAACATTTTACTGGTCGGTTCCACATACTTCTAAACAATTTTTATATGCTTTTGGAAAATTTAACTTTTTTTTGCTAAGTAACATATATGTGTTCTTCAAAGTCAGAAATATTGATTATCTATGAAGTGAAATTATTTATCACTTTCCGGACATTTAGGTTGGGCCTGTGTTGACGAGGATCATTCACTTCTAGTAATGAACATATTTGTCAGTTATACTACGTTAGAAATGAAAATATTATTATATAAAAAATATATTTATATAATATGTCATAAGTAATGTGATATAAAATTTATATATGATTTGATCATGCATTGTTACGACCCGTAAAACTAGTAAGTGAAACTAGAGCCTAACGAGTTTTGTTCTGAGTTGTTAATTGATGTCCCGAGATTAGGTTTAGGGGTTAGACATCAAGGTACGACTCCCCAAGGACCAACCAAGAGGTCCTTGAGGAGGACCCTAAAGCCTAACCCCAAGACCCCAAGAAACCAAACATCTGCCCAACTCCTTGTGTCTCACGGATGGGACCTACACCCCGTAGGTCAATCCACGCCCCGTGGATGGTGACCGTGGATTAAGGACCCTTATATGCGGCTGCATAACAAAACCACGAGCAGCCAGGATGGACCGTGGACCCAGCCACGCTCCGTAGGTGGTGGTTCGTGGGTTGCTCCTGGTTTGCTGACAAGGGTTCGCCCAAAGTAAGGGTGGTTTGGTAAATTCAGTTTAGTTGAGTTGAGGGACGGTTATTATTGTTTGATTAAAGTATTTTAAGGGTTTTTAAAGTATTAAACTCCCATTTGGAATTCATTATTTCAAAACACTCAAAATAGAAACATCCTCTCCTCAAATATTCTCTCTCTAGAATCCTCCATTAAATAAGAAGGATTCACGCTCGAAGCTCTAGATATCATATTTTTAAATCAATTTTCTTGGATTTATTGCCTAAGAGGTATGGTAGTCTTCATCCTTGATTAATTTTCATTCAAGGAGCCCTATCAAAAGTCATTTCAAGTTCCATGTTCTTCCAAAAACCTAGAGTTTTTCAATCTATGCATGAGTCCGATTCCATAAAATATTTAAAGGTTAATAAGTGATAAATCATGAATGGATTGTTGGTTTAATTATGAATTATGGTGAATTGTAAAGTGTAACACTTCGAAAGTCTATGACGTGTTCTAGAGCCTAACATAGGTGTCAAGAGGTTTAGATATTGTTTTAAAGTCATAAATGATGAATATACGTCATTTAGGAAGTTTAGAAATCAAAACATCAAGGAACGCCCATGACTTCCGCTGAACTAGTCACATGGACTAGTGTGGTGCCTTGATGGTTTGAAAGAAGTGTTGATGGTTTTATCTTAGTGAGTTGATGAGGAAGAACTTAGGTGTCAAAGAGAGGTTTAAGGAAGCAAGGACAAGTGGAAAGTTCCAACCTTCAAGGGCAATCCAAAGCCAAGAGTCCAAGGCTGCCCAAGAAGGGAGGCTACTTCCTCACCCTACACGGGCATGACCACGGCTCGTGGGGTCACCCACGGCCAAGGTGGGGAGCTCGTGAAGAGGCCTTAGCCATGGGGGGGGGGGGGAGTGCCTAGGGAAGCCTAGCTGCTATCCAATACACCACGATCCACTCCACGATTTGTGGTGAACTTGACGGAGGGCAAGGGGCTTCCGTGAAATGGCCTTAGCCAAAAGGGAGGTGAGTTGATCAGTGAGGGGGCAGCTACTATCTAAGAGCACCACGAGCCACTTGACGGTCCGTGGTGCATCTTCACGGAAGGGTCAAGGTCCTTCGTGGTTTTGCCTCGGTGGGAGAAATAGAGGATGCTTCTTTGTAGGAGCTACTGCCTCCACTCTTCACGACCTCCACCATGACCCATCAATCCCTTAACGATCCATGAAGTTGGACGGGTGTCACATCCGGGGAGCACCCCCCTAGAAGTAACATGGCGTATTTGACCTCTCGGAGGTCTTATACAAGAACATAGTTATCATTCATCGCATTGTCATAGGTAAATTTAGCGGAAAATTTAAAACTTTTCATAGCACATCATATGCTAGAAACTTTACCTCATATGTAAATATATATATAATATCATAAGTACATATTTAGACCTTGTCTCCTTGCCATCCTAGACACAACATCATAAGAGTACAATAGCGACACGACCCTTATAACATAATCATAAATATAGAATTACAAGACTTTAAACATAACTTGACATAGGACATCCTTGAATCTTAAGGATTCCTTTTTGCTTGAGCTTGGGAAACACATAACAAGGTCCTCAATCATAGACATCCTTTTAAGCATCCATAACCTACACTTTGTGTATAAAGTAGAGAAGAATGGAGTTAGTACAAGAATGCACGAAGTATGACAACCATGCAAAAACATGCTTTTAAAAGGGACATTTTACTTGAAATCATACTTCATGCCTTTTTGAGTAAATCTTCATAAAACCTTTATACAATAGCATTTACATCATTCACATACTTCATATAGACATATTCAAAAGCCAAAGATCATATAAAATCACATATACGATTTAAGCCACATTTGGGGTCCTTTAAAGTGAGCTCCCTTCACATTAGAGTGAATCCTTTTCTTTTAACTCATCAACCTCCTAAGTAACCCTTTAGTGATACTTGGTGCAATGTATCACCTTAAGGTCACAAATAAAACATACATACCACCTACATAAGCCAACACATATCCTCGTAGAAGTATAACACATTACAAGTCACATTCAAGTCAAGGTCATAAAACATTAAAGTAAGTGTCACGACCCGAAAGCACCCCCTAAAAGTTAGGGAAAACCTTCGAATCATGACCGGGCGTACTTGACCCCTTTGGGGTCTCGTACAAGCCCTCTAACTAGCATTCATAACATAAAGCATGAAAAGTAGTGCGGAATTAAAACTTTTCACGATAATAATAATAAAAGGAGTCTTTTCATAAATACTAGGAAATCTTATCGTCACAAGCCAACTTGAAGACACAACTTGGAATCTTAGGGACACGTCCTTTTACGATAAAAGTAAATACATTTTTAAGTCTTAATAAAGAAGCTAAGAAACATAAAACTATGTCCTCGAATATATGAGGACATACCCAATTCTTGAGAGATAGAATTCCCAAGCTTCAACTCCGATCCTCCAAAAAGGCTTCCAACCTATACTCATAAGGTATATTAAAGTATGGGGTTAGTACAACAATGTACTAAGTATGGCATATGCAAAAACATACGAAAAGGGACATTTTAGTAAAAATAACTTTTCATGCAATTAAAGCGATATTCATGAATCTAGAAACAAACCAACATAAGAATTGACAATCAACACTTTATGGCAACTTTACCAAAACTTAGAGTAATCAAAAGGAACATTTCAATAAACTTACTAAAAGAACAATGAAAATTGAACAAAGCATCATAGTGAACATTTTGAATTCTTACAATGGAGACCTTACAGTGAATGGCACGGTCCAAGACATATGAACTCTTTTCCTTTGAAGTTGCCCTAACCCAAGGTTATCCTAAGACTCCCTAAGGTCAGCCAAGAAGGGACTCTCATTACACCTCCCTTCGAAGCACACCAAAGCGACCCTTAAAACTACCAAATCTTAGGCTTACTTCGTTAGAAATCAAATCCACGCCCTTGACTAACATATGCAAAACACTCATGGAAAATATAGGTCACACCAAGTGCAATGTGAGAGTAGCATCCCATACTACCACTCCCACTTAATGCTCCTAATGGATTCCATTTACTCAAGTACTCCACAATAATCATCCATAACACTACACCATAGTACTCATTCACACGGATTTCATGAAGATACTCTTCTCCCATAGTAGGTATAGGTCACACCAAGTGCAATGTGAGAATAGCATCCCATACTACTACTCCCACTTAGTGCTACTACTCGGTAACTAATGTGGATGAAGCACTTCACGACATACATACACAATATCAACAATAGACAAGTTAACTAGTTTCAAATCAATTCTTTTGTGGGAGTTAGCTTAACCGACAAAGACCATGAGAGCTAGACATGGAATCCCGATATTAACCCCTATCGGATGAGGGATCCTTACTTGCCTAGGGTAAGGTCATGCTTCTTAGCGTTTACATGGCTTTTCTAATAGCTACACCTATGCGGGCACATAGTTAAGGGATAAGGAGATTGCTACTAAGTAACTCACTCTCTATTAACGAGGAGTACTCATCTCAAGAGGTACTTTGGATTACAACATCTCAACTCACGAAGTGCAATCCACCTCCCCTTCATATCCTCTCGGTGCTAGGCATAACTCCCCACGAAGTTTTCAACATAATAGTCTATCTTAGAAAGCTCACTAGGAATGGAGAGGTTGCTACTAGACACTACATCTCAACTCACGAAGTGTGTCCACCTCAAGATTCCCTTTTTTTTTGCTCAACTTGGCATAATACATTCTTTAAAGTGTGTGTGTGTACACTTTGAATATAAGTATCATCTCATTATCAACAAGTTCTACGCATACTTTAACCTTGATTCATCGAGTTACACACTCTACATGCTTCTCATAATCATACACTTCATTTAGACATAAACTAGGTCAAACATGCAATTCAAGCTACATCAAACACAATACAAGACCCATTTCCCATATATCTTCATTTCACATATTAGACCTTCAATATTACATACTCAAAAAATACTAAGTAACATCAAGTTCATCAATTAGCACCGCCACCCATAAGGTGGACCATACCACTCAAATAGCAATTCATAATAAGAAATATACAATGAGAGCAACTCATCAACAAATCAAACCATCATCACCCATAAGCAAATTATCAATATTTCACCATATTAAAGCCCTTATGTAGCTACACCAACATGACAATTACAAGAAGACCCAAGTTCATACCTTACTCAAATCATGCTCACATAACCCATTTTTAAGTCAAAAGTTGAAGTATGCATAAACAAGAGTTTCATGGAGTTTTTAACATCAAAATCATCAATTCAAACCAAGATAAATACATTTAAACCATTAGAACTTAATTACAAGAATACCCATAATAGAAATCAAAGTTTAGAAGAAGTTGAGTTTAAAACCCTTTTTGAAAACCATTTTGGAAGTTGGCTTCTTGAATGGAAAGATATTCAAGAATGGATACCATACCTTTAGGAGAAAGAAACCCACGAATTTGATGAAGAAACAAGCCAAAGCACCCTCCTATCCTTCCTTGACTTCTAGCTTCCAAGAGAGTCTTGAGAGGGTTTTCTTTAGAGAGAGAGTTTGAATTTAGAAGTGAGGGGGTCTTGTCTAGGTCTAGGGTTTAAAACTAATTTAATATAACCTAAAAACACCAAAATTATACACCTAGGGTCTTATAAGACTTGGGGTGTATTTACATAAAACACCCCAAGTTGGCAGCCTTAAGTCATGCACTGGCAGGCCTCGTCGACGAGACCTCCTCGACGGACCGTCACGTGCACCACGGACCGTACGGGGTCCCGTCGAGAAACACTTGGCTCCAAATGGAGCATGGCCAAGTTCCCACTCTCTGTTCCACGCGACGCCCTGGTCGAAGGACCGTCGTGGTGAAACGGACCGTCGCCAGGGTCGTCGTGAGCCACTGATGGGCAGACTTTGCCCAAGTCTTGGGCCCTTCATCTAGGGCCTCTCGTGGGTCCTAGGTGGGGTCGTGCCCGGACGTTAAACACCTAAACTAAGTCGTCTAGGTCTTAGGAACATCCAACGCAAGTTTTAAGTAAAACGAACACGTAAAACTCATCCAAACTCACCAAGACACACAAGTACATTCTAAGGCATACCATCCGAACGTCATGGACGTTCTTGGTCGATTGACCTCCAAACTTCACGAAACTTTGCACACTGCCTAAGGACACCAAACTAACTCCGTTTAACTTAAAATCAACTCAAGAAACAACCATGAGGCTCTAGTTCACCTTAGTTCATTTTGGGGCGTTATATTCTCCCCCACTTGGAATAACATTCGTCCTCGAATGACACTTAAATTTTAAGAACAACAAGGACTCACTTAGCATCATACAATTCACTTAGATCATGATCAAAACATCAACAATCAAAGCATCAATTAGCAAGGAACATCATTTCACACTTTCAACACTTATCAACATAGACAATTTTTGCCAAACTCACAAAGTCAAAACTCAACCTTAAACTTCTTTTATGGAGGAACTACCTTCTCCAACATTAAACATGCTCATAACCAATACCTTTACACACATTGAAACTAAAATTCAAGACAAAACAATTTTCTTCAAAATGCCAAAATTTTACAGTGAAGTTCACTGCCAAGTCACCAAATTTTTGAAAAAATTCACTCCTTAAGCAATTCATCAAGATGACATGATCATAGGAACTATAAAACTATATAAACTCATTTCATAACACAAAAGCAACAATAACAAAGAGTTGAGACTTACCAAAACCATCAATCCGGATTAATTATCCTTTCTAGCCCCCATCCCATAGGAAGGGTTCTTCTTGGGAGCATTAGGATCTAGGGAAGCTTGGTTGACATCTCTCCCCCTTGACTTGAGGTTTGGGCAGTCCCTCATCTTGTGGCCCTTACTACCACATGCAAAACAACCATCCGTTCCGGCAAGACACTTACCCCCATGTTGCTTGCCACAAGTAGGGCACCTAGCCCTTTCATAGGAATGACCACCACCTTGAGAAAGTTGATTTGGAGCCCTATCCTTGTTTCCCATAGAAGAATCTTGGGGATAAAACCTCTTCTTAGGCCTTTGGTGACTAGAATCATCCGACCTAGGTCTCTTACCCTCTTGCCTTATCTCCCTAATTTTGGACTCCTCAATTTGTTGCGCATAAACGATGAGCCTAGAGATATCCATGTCATTAAGAAGCATAGCCGTACGACACTCTTTTTCCACCAAGCTAGACACGCCCATCACAAACTTGTTCATCCTAGCCCTAGGGTTGGCTACCATGGTCGGGGCATACTTAGAGAGTTGGGTGAATTTGAGAGAGTACTCTTGCACACTCATTCCCCCTTGACGGAGGTTCATGAATTCAACCATCTTCTTCTCCCTCCACTCTAAAGGAAAGAATCTATCTAGGAAAGCCTCTTTGAATTCCTCCCAATCAACCGGTCCTCTTTCTAAGGGTCTCTCACCCCTCCATTGCTCATACCACACTTGAGCAACATCCTTAAGTTGGTAAGCGGCCAATTCCGCTTTCTCCCTAGGGGTCACACCCATAGCATCTACCACCTTGAAAACCTCATCTATGAAGCCTTGTGGATCTTCATCCACCTTAGTGCCATGAAAAGTAGGAGGGTTCATCCTCATGAAATCCCGAATCCTAGAAGCGGGAGTACTAGCATTTGGTTGGGGCCTATCTCCTAGGTTAGCTTGGCCCACAAAGTGATTGTTGACAACTTGAGCTTGAGCCGTCATGAGTTGGGTCAAGTTCATTAGGGCAGCCCTCAACTCCGCATTAGTCATATCACCCTCAACAAAAGGAGCTTGAGGCATAGGAGGCACTTGAGGTCCTTGAGGTTCCGGAGGCACTTGAGGTTCTTGAAGAGGAACCTCCTCATTTTCCTCCCTAAGCCAACAATAGGAACTTGGTCAACACGGGGAAGGACTCTCTCATTTGGTACACCTCCCTCCTCCCTTCTAGCGGTCGATCTCCTCGTATTCATGTCCTAAAAACACAAAAAGAAAAGGTTGAGAATAGACACCTTATATACTCAACTCTAAGGCACGATACTAGAATAGAGAAGAAAGTGAAACTTCTAGCATCCTATAGCCTCTTGTCCATGGATGTGTCGCGACTCACACCAATGACCAAGATACTACTAGATGTGGCTTGTGAGACTTTCAGACCTTAAACTATTTTCCAAAACCTTATGTTCTGATACCAAGTCTGTCACGACCCAAAAGCACCCCCTAAAAGTTAGGGAAAACCTTTGAATCATGACCGGGCGTACTTGACCCCTTTGAGGTCTCGTACAAGCCCTCTAACTAGCATTCATAACATAAAGCATGAAAAGTAGTGCGGAATTAAAACTTTTCACGATAATAATAATAAAAAGAGTCTTTTCATAAATACTAGGAAATCTTATCGTCACAAGCCAACTTGAAGACACAACTTGGAATCTTAGGGACACGGCCCTTTACAATAAAAGTAAATACATTTTTAAGTCTTAATAAAGAAGCTAAGAAACATAAAACTATGTCCTCGAATATATGAGGACATACCCAATTCTTGAGAGATAGAATTCCCAAGCTTCAACTCCGATCCTCCAAAAAGGCTTCCAACCTATACTCATAAGGTATATAAAAGTATGGGGTTAGTACAACAATGTACTAAGTATGGCATATGCAAAAACATACGAAAAGGGACATTTTAGTAAAAATAACTTTTCATGCAATTAAAGCGATATTCATGAATCTAGAAACAAACCAACATAAGAATTGACAATCAACACTTTATGGCAACTTTACCAAAACTTAGAGTAATCAAAAGGAACATTTCAATAAACTTACTAAAAGAACAATGAAAATTGAACAAAGCATCATAGTGAACATTTTGAATTCTTACAATGGAGACCTTACAGTGAATGGCACGGTCCAAGTCATATGAACTCTTTTCCTTTGAAGTTGCCCTAACCCAAGGTTATCCTAAGACTCCCTAAGGTGAGCCAAGAAGGGACTCTCATTACACCTCCCTTCGAAGCACACCAAAGCGACCCTTAAAACTACCAAATCTTAGGCTTACTTCGTTAGAAATCAAATCCACGCCCTTGACTAACATATGCAAAACACTCATGGAAAATATAGGTCACACCAAGTGCAATGTGAGAGTAGCATCCCATACTACCACTCCCACTTAATGCTCCTAATGGATTCCATTTACTCAAGTACTCCACAATAATCATCCATAACACTACACCATAGTACTCATTCACACGGATTTCATGAAGATACTCTTCTCCCATAGTAGGTATAGGTCACACCAAGTGCAATGTGAGAATAGCATCCCATACTACTACTCCCACTTAGTTCTACTACTCGGTAACTAATGTGGATGGAGCACTTCACGACATACATACACAATATCAACAATAGACAAGTTAACTAGTTTCAAATCAATTCTTTTGTGGGAGTTAGCTTAACCGACAAAGACCATGAGAGCTAGACATGGAATCCCGATATTAACCCCTATCGGATGAGGGATCCTTACTTGCCTAGGGTAAGGTCATGCTTCTTAGCGTTTACATGGATTTTCCAATAGCTACACCTATGCGGGCACATAGTTAAGGGATAAGGAGATTGCTACTAAGTAACTCACTCTCTACTAACGAGGAGTACTCATCTCAAGAGGTACTTTGGATTACAACATCTCAACTCACGAAGTCCAATCCACCTCCCCTTCATATCCTCTCGGTGCTAGGCATAACTCCCCACGGATTTTTCAACATAATAGTCTATCTTAGAATCTCACTAGGAATGGAGAGGTTGCTACTAGAAACTACATCTCATCTCACGAAGTGTGTCCACCTCAAGATTCCCCTTTTTTTTTGCTCAACTTGGCATAATACATTCTTTAAAGTGTGTGTGTGTGTACACTTTGCATATAAATATCATCTCATTATCAACAAGTTCTACGCATACTTTAACCTTGATTCATCGAGTTACACACTCTACATGCTTCTCATTATCATACACTTCATTTAGACATAAACTAGGTCAAACATGCAATTCAAGCTACATCAAACACAATACAAGACCCATTTCCATATATCTTCATTTCACATATTAGACCTTCAAGATCACATGCTCAAAACATACTAAGTAACATCAAGTTCATCAATTAGCACCGCCACCCATAAGGTGGACCATACCACTCAAATAGCAATTCATAATAAGAAATATACAATGAGAGCAACTCATCAACAAATCAAACCATCATCACCCATAAGCAAATTATCAATATTTCACCATATTAAAGCCCTTAGAGCAGTAGCTACACCAACATGACAATTACAAGAAGACCCAAGTTCATACCTTACTCAAATCATGCTCACATAACCCATTTTTAAGTCAAAAGTTGAAGTATGCATAAACAAGAGTTTCATGGAGTTTTTAACATCAAAATCATCAATTCAAACCAAGATAAATACATTTAAACCATTAGAACTTAATTACAAGAATACCCATAATAGAAATCAAAGTTTAGAAGAAGTTGAGTTTAAAAACCCTTTTTGAAAACCATTTTGGAAGTTGGCTTCTTGAATGGAAAGATATTCAAGAATGGATACCATACCTTTAGGAGAAAGAAACCCACGAATTTGATGAAGAAACAAGCCCAAAGCAGCCCTCCTATCCTTCCTTGACTTCTAGCTTCCAAGAGAGTCTTGAGAGGGTTTTCTTTAGAGAGAGTGTTTGAATTTAGAAGTGAGGGGGTCTTGTCTAGGTCTAGGGTTTAAAACTAATTTAATATAACCTAAAAAACACCAAAATTATACACCTAGGGTCTTATAAGACTTGGGGTGTATTTACATAAAACACCCCAAGTTGGCAGCCTTAAGTCATGCACTGGCAGGCCTCGTCGACGAGACCTCTCTCGACGGACCGTCACGTGCACCATGGACCGTCACGGGGTCCCGTCGAGAAACACTTGGCTCCAAATGGAGCATGGCCAAGTTACCCACTCTCTGTTCCACGCGATGCCCTGGCTCGAAGGACCGTCGTGGGTGAAATGGACCGTCGCCAGGGTCGTCGTGAGCCACTGATGGGCAGACTTTGCCCAAGTCTTGGGCCCTTCATCTAGGTCCTCTCATGGGTCCTAGGTGGGGTCGTGCCCGGATGTTAAACCCCTAAACTAAGTCGTCTAGGTCTTAGGAACATCCAACGCAAGTTTTAAGTAAAACGAACACGTAAAACTCATCCAAACTCACCAAGACACACAAGTACATTCTAAGGCATACCATCCGAACGTCATGGACGTTCTTGGTCGATTGACCTCCAAACTTCACGAAACTTTGCACACTGCCTAAGGACACCAAACTAACTCCGTTTAACTTAAAATCAACTCAAGAAACAACCATGAGGATCTAGTTCACCTTAGTTCATTTTGGGGCGTTATAGTAAGCTCTAGTCATTATGCACATAAATTTATTTTACTTCACCTAGAACCTTATGAAACCTTACTCATAATCCTAATCTAGGTCTACTAGTGCAATGTATATGTGAAGACCCATAACCTCACACACACTTAGTAAACCTATCATAAGACCACAAGCCTTAACACCCAATTCATATATCAACATAGCAAGTGAGGACAACTTCATTCATGTCAACAACCTTCATCATATAGTCATTAAGACCAACATAGTGCATATCATCTGATCATGTAGACACTAACACAATGTCATGCAAGAGAACCATAATCATAGACACATGCATTAGAACCCCTTCCTAGTACTTCCCTCAAGTGTCACTTGTGCAATGCATATGTGAAGTCCTATACCCTCCCTAACACTAAGAAACTACCCTTAGGTTATCCTAGTTAGAATCCTTACTTTACTTCCATTGTCCATTTTACTTTAGGGAAACTATAGCCTTAACCGACACTAAGACCATGGGTGCTAAACATGGAATTTGGTGTTGTAGAGCCTTACACCAATGGAAGGTGTTCCACTTAGCCAAAGTAGAACCTTAACATACATCCTAGCATCCTAAGTGAATTCACTTACTAGATCCTACGTGGCAAGCATAGTTTATGGAACTAAGAGATAGGTATAATCCCTCTACATGTCATTTGGCAATTGGGGCCTCCTCTCATGAGAAAACATAGGTGAACCTTCCTCAAGGGAAGCCACCACCTCATGTGGACATAGGAATATTCCTCTAAGGGAAGTCAAACCTTATGGGGACCCAATGGTGAATCTTCCTCCAAGGGAAGCCAACAATCTATGAGAAACCAATGGTGAATCTTCCTCATAGGAAGACCAACACCTCTCATTTTCGAGTTCACTTGGTGCTAAGCTAAGTTCCCTTTTTATTAATAGCCTTTATAACTTTACTTCATAAAACATAGGTTTAGGATATTGATTCATTGTATGCTTATAAGATACTCAAGCACCTATCTAGTTTTAGGGTACACATGAGTACACCTTTCAAGGCTCCTCTATTAACTATATCTCCATACATGTGTGTGTGTACTTGTATGTGAGCAAACCTTTCACATAACACATAAATGTCACACATGTTCACATATCAATGCATAAGTCTATAGGTGTAACTATATGAGCAATCCTTTTATATCAACACTTTAAGACACTATGCACATTCGTTTTTCATCATATCATATACTTAACATCATACGATATAATACATATTCATGGCATGTCCTTATATTCATTTTCATGTTCATAGAAACCAAACCTAAGAACTATCCTATCAAGGTACACATGTGCAATGCATAGACAAGGTCTCATACCCTTGCACATACTAGTACACCTATCAAGTCATCCTAGTTAATGAAATACATAACCTACTTCACATAAATTTACATTACATGCATAGTAGTAGACATTTAGTGTAACGACCCATATTCTGGAATCCGAATCACCACCGGCATCGTTAACCTCTCAGAGGTCGTAGACAAGCCTCATCTTACATTCATCACATTCATCTAGTTAAATTTGCGGAAAATTTAAAACTTTTTATATGTATGAAGTTTACTTAGACTTCATATAGTCATTACGTATTAAACATTATATACTAAGCTCAACATCAATAGACAACCATCTAATATCAATAACATTTCAAAGCAAATGATGAATAGAATATATATTAAGTTGCCAAAACGGCCTTACATCAAAAGGTTCGAAATGAAATGTGAAAGAAACGCTAGGGACAACATCCACTAGCTATGTCTATATCTAAAGCTGGACTAATGCGTGTAGCATCCTCGAAATCAAGAGGACGTACCAAATGGTCTGGAGAAAGCGTTGAAGTCCAAACCGCTGCAAGTGTCGTCAATCTGCCCTCTGACCTGCACCTATAAAATAGTAAATATTAGGGGGTTAGTACACCACTTGTACTAAGTATGAGTATATGCATACATACACATAAGGCTATGCATAATCAATAAAATCTCTTCCTAAGCAACATGCCATTTCTAGAAAGTCTAGTCATTAGACTTTCCTAATTCGTTAGTTGTGAATTGTGGTATGAATATGATGTATTTTAATGCATTCAAAGCACACAACTCATTTTCTATATGATTACAATACATTAGTATCATCAACATAATTTTAGAACAACTCGAGCGAAGATTTGAAAATTTGATCCTCCAAACCCGAGAGTTCCCTTTTTGACACTTGGTTTATTTTTCAGTCTTTTTCTTCTTCTTGTTGTGTAGTTCAATAATTCCTTTAGTCCTATGTTTTACTTACAAGTGCAATGATTCATTATAGTCCCATATCCACAATGAAATGATGTAAGTAATCCAAGGACTAAGGAATGATTTCCCTACCTTATAGTGAGTCATTCTTTACACTATATATTCATTACGTTTCATAAGCCATTCTCTATTGATCATGCCATTTATTTCATTACTTTCATGTTAGGGAAGTTATGTGGTATTTAGTTAACGTTATGTTTCTACTTCCCTTTATTGGCATCATATAAGAAGTCATTTTAAGCCAATCTTCTTTGGCTTCGCCCATTATTTGCTGAAACTTCATGAGTGTGATATTGACAATTGACATTCTTAAGCTCTTCTTTATTGCTCACTTTGAACATACGTTCCATCATCATCATCATTCTCACTTTCATAGAGACATCATAGGGAATAAGATCATGCGAGCTAACATGAAATCCAGTGTTTGTCCCACACTGAAAAAGGGGTGATTCACCGGTTAAAATGAATCTAGATCATGTGATCTACTCATGAAATCCAGTGTCTGCCCCACACATGGAAAGGGGTGATCCCCGGCTAAGGTGAATCCATCTCAACTGTTCACTCCACACCGAAAAGGAGTGGCTCACGACTATAGTGAACCAAGAACATATCCTGAGCATTAAACGACATAGATCATGTGAGCTAAACATGAAATCCAGTGTCTGCCCCACACCGAAAAGGGATGGAATCACCGGCCAAAGTGAAACCGAACATGCCTAGCTCGCTTAGGTGGAAACCACTGGCTAGTTCCTATGTTGGCTAGACATAGTTCGAAGTCTAGGGACGTAAGGAGACTACTTATCCACCTTGGTGGTAGCCTAATCTCATGAGACTTACACGTGCAAGCACATGCTCATAACTAGTCTATCAAAGTTGTGCTAACTTTCATTATCTTCTTTATCTTTTAGAGTTGACTCAAGCATTATGGAAGCTTGCTTCTAGATTGAGGTTTACTTACTCTTTTGATGACTTGTCATCCTTACTTTACATTGATGAAATGTGAATTGTCCTTACATATCATCCTTACTTTACATTGATGAAATGTGAATTGTCCTTACATATCATCCTTATTTTACATTGATGAAATGTGAATTGTCCTTACATAGCATCCTTACTTTACATTGATGAAATGTGAATTGTCCTTACATATCATCCTTAGGTGTTAATGAGACTAGTCTCACACATTCTAACACATTCATTCGTGAGTATTCTTTTAACATAGTAGCTTAGGTGTAAGTAAGACTTGTCTCACTTTCTTTAACACCCCATTCTGGTCACTTATTTAATTTAGACCCCTTTAATTATGTTATAACTCACGTTACTTCTTTACTTTCGTGTAGTAGCTTCATTTCATCGTTTATGGACGATGAGCACTTCTTTCAATGAGTTACATATGTTCATAGTTCATCCTTTTAGAGCATGTTGGGAGTTGTCCCAATGAATGACATGCCCTTGGTTATGGATTCATTGACTTACTTTAGAAGTGCTTATAATATCATTCGATATTCTAACTACACAAGATTGGCATATGATTAATATTGGCCTCAATATTTGGGATGTTATACTAGCAAATCATTTTTATTGGCATAAGCCAATTTTACGTATGTTCATATTTAAATTGATTTTGTATGAACCTTTAGCCAATATTTCAATCATTTACATAAGCTCCTAGCCATTAGCATGCATTCGTTTTGACAAAGTAGTGTTAGCCAATTTTATTGGCATCAGATAGTCAATTCATTCAAGATGTGATTTCATAGTTGTCTTTTAAGCCAAGCTTAGTTTATGACTTTAGTCATAACGTTTTTAAGCATCTTGGACAGCATCATATTAACATTTGATGAATATAAAAACTTCATAAAGTCATAGTATGTAAGCATTAAGACGTCACACATCACACTTAATGTTTTTGAACATAGCTTAGTAATACATCATTCTTTAATTCACGTAAGGAACCCTTAGCATCAAACTAGTTCAATTCATAGTTCATTTGGCATTCATAATTCAAGAACATTACACGTACGATCAGCCAGCACCACATTCCAACAACATGATCTCTAGCCTATTCAACATCGAATCGAAAAGGATACTAGGGACAATGAGTTCGACGAGAACACGGGAACAACCCTAGTTTTCAAGATCTTTGAATCATTGGAAAGAAATTTATCTTGGAGAAATAAGTCCAGGAGAGAAACCCATAACTTAAGTAGAACTTAATCTACGAAGACCACCTTGAACGATTCCTTGGAGAAACCTTGGAATTGCCCTAGAACGTCGATGGAACTTTTCACGTTTTAGCGTTCTGCGTCTACTGCCTTTGCGTTTTTGTTCTAAGTGTTTGATCATGAATGATTAGGTTTAGGAACTGACTTTGACTTATTCAAATAAGGCTATTTTAGTAAATTACCAAAACGCCCTTCCTAAGTTGACCAAACATAGGAAGATGTTGACTTTGACCGAAATCTGGAAATCGGCATTGACCCTTGTTTCGGTCAACATTTTAACTTTTAGTTATTAATTAAATCCTAAATTTAATTAATTTAGGGACCTAGGGTAAGTACTAAAGTACCCTAAGTCATTGAAACCATAATCAAACCTTTAGGACCATCCTAGGTTAAGTACTAGGATGTTTCTTGAATTATACTAGGTTAGTGTAAGGATTTCGTTTTGAACATTTAAACTAATTAATTAATTGCTAATTTAATTAATTAGGTGATCTAAGGTAGTTACTAAAGTACCCTTAAGTCGTTAGGACCTTAACTAATCCTTGGGATCATCCTAGGTTAGGTACTAGGTTGTCCCTTCCTTGTCTTAACCAAAATCTGGAAATTTCCTTTGAAGTTTTGGTTTTAGCCCTTTTAAATTAATTAATTAAGTTGCTAAATTAATTAATTCGGTAACCTAGGGGAATTATTAAATTAACCCTAAGTTGTTAGGACAATAACTAACCTTTTGGACCATCCTAGGTTAGGTACTAGGTTGTCTCTTCAACTAGTACTAGGTTAGTGTCAACCCGGTTTAGTCCTAGGTTGTCGGGTGCACTAGTGGGTTTATTTCGGTTAGTCCTAGGTTATTATCTATTTAGGACAGTTAGTTAGGACCTAGAGTTGGTTAGGAAGTTAGGCCCCACATGGAGGGACCCCTTCCCACATGCTGCCCCTTAACTACCCTAACCGAATTAGGTTAGGGTGGTCCCCTCCTTATGGCAGATTCCCACAAGCTTTACCAATGTGCTTGCACATGAGTTGGTTGTACTTTCCAAACTAACTATTCTTAATGTCCTATTTGGAATATTTACTTATTGTCCCAAGGTCCCTCATCATGTCCTTGGGCACTGCTTAATTTACATGATCATTTTAAATGGTCATGTGGAATGCTGCTAGGCTTGACACTTGGATGCCTAGTACTTCATATGTTTTGTTGAGACGTCAATTTTATTAGCTTAGGGTCTTCATTGCAGGTAAATTTCTTAAACATCAATCTTGGATTGGGGTATGACAACCCAAAAAAGTATACTTCATATTCGTATATAGAAAATTGGGTAATATCTCTTAGGCAATTTTTCTATACTATGCCCAATATTTCTCAATATTGGGCATTGGGGTGCCTATGTACCCCTAATAGGTTTTCTTAAGGACATATTGCGATCTTCATTAGACATGTGATTTTCCAGAACGTTACATTATCCCCCTTAGGAATATTCGTCCTCGAATGACACTTACACATCATTTAAACAAAGAGGGTGATTTTCGAAAGTTACTTTATCATGCTTAAACTTTTCTCTTTTGTGAATATCTAATTCGCACTTATTTGGATGATGCATAACATTCAATCTTATCTGAAGATTTATGTTTGAGATCGAGGAATTTCCTTCTCAATCACACTTAACTTAATGCACATCACAAATCATGCAATACAAAAATCATGTCTATGCTACACAAAAACAGCAACATGAAATGCAAACATGAATTAATTTTAACTCACATAGTGCTATTATAAGACATATGATTAGTGACCTATCTCACCAAATCGACTAAAACACTTATACTTAGATTTTTCTTAAACATAAACCAGACTTAGGAAGAGAATATCTAACCTTAAGAACTGAACAAATGAGGGTAGCGGGATCTTATATCGGCCTCGGCCTCCCACGTTGCTCCCTCAACAAGATGGTTCCGCCATAGGACCTTCAAGGTGGCAATCTCCTTGTTCCTCAGCCGCTTCACTTGGCGATCTAAAATTTCGACTGGAACCTCTTCATAAGAAAGGTTCTCATCAACTCCTAACCCCTCAACAGGCAGGATGGATGCTGGATCGCCTAGACATTTCTTAAATATAGAAACGTGAAACACTGGATGAACAGAAGCCAAGTCTTGAGGTAATTTTAGCTCGTATGCAACGTTTCCCACTCACTACAAGATCTCATAAGGACCTATATACCTCGGAATGAACTTGCCTTTCTTACCAAACCTCATCACCCCTTTCATGGGTGATATCTTCAGGTAGACTTGATCACCCACCTCAAACTCAAGAGCTCTCTTTCAGTTATCTGCATAGGATTTCTGACGACTGTAAGCAGTATCCAATCTATCCTTAATCATCTTCACCTTATCCACAGCCTCATGCACGATCTCAGGACCAAGGATGGCCGATTCTCCTACTTCGAACCAGCTAATCAGAGATCTACACCTTCAGCCATATAATGCCTCGAAAGGTGCCATTCCAATACTGGAATGGTAGCTATTATTGTAAGAGAACTCTATCAGCGGCAAGTGATCATCCCAACTCCCCTTGAAGTCAATAACACATTCTCTCAACATGTCTTCAAGGGTCTGGATGGTACGCTTTGCTTGCCCATCTGTCTGCGGATGGAAAGAAGTCATAAGCTTCACCTGTGTACCCAAACTTTTCTGGAAAGATTTCCAAAAATGAGAAGTGAATTGAGCCCCTCTGTCCGAAATAATAGATAGAGGAATCCCATGCCATCTCACTATCTCATCTATACAAAGCTTGGCATAGTCTCCGGCCTTGAAGGTAGACTTCACAGGTATGAAGTGAGCGGACTTGGTCATTCTGTCAATAATAACCCAAATGGAATCATGTAGTTTCCTTGTCTTTGGCAGACCAACCACAAAATTCATATTGATAGCCTCCCACTTCCACGTTGGGATCTCAATCGTCTGAGTGATACCTCCAGGCTTAAGGTGTTCGGTCTTAACTTGTTGGCAGTTTGGACACTCATCCACGAACTTAGAGATATCTCTCTTCATGCCTTCCCACCAATATACCTCTTTAAGGTCTTGGTACATTTTGGTGGCACCTGGTGGATGGAATATCGGCAACCATGAGCTTCTGCCAAAATACTTGACCTCAAATCATTCACATTGGGCACACATAATCTGTTCTGATATCTGAGTATGCCATATCCACCTAATGAGAATGACTCATTCAACTTACTCAATACCGAGTCTTTCAACTCCATGAGTATTGGGTAAAGGTGTTGATTGGCTTTTAACATCTACAACAAATGAGGATTCGGAACTTGAGTGAACTGAAACCCCCCCACTTGGTGCATCTGTCAGTAGTACACCCAATCTTGCCAATTGGTGCACCTCTTTAACCAGCTTCTTCTTCTCATCATCAAAATGTGCAATGCTGCCCATGCTTAGTCTGCTCAATGCATAGGACACCACGTTGGCCTTACCTGGGTGATAGTACACACTCATGTCATAATCCTTGAGAAGTTCTAGCCATCTCCTCTGACGAAGATTCAACTCCCTCTGCGTGAATACATACTGAAGACTCTTATGGTCAGTATACACATCAACATGTATACCATATAAATAATGTCTCCAAATCTTCAACACAAAGACAACCACGGCTAGTTCAAGATCGTGAGTAGGGTAGTTCTTCTCGTGGATTTTCAATTTTCTTGATGTGTATGCAATCACCTTACCATTCTGCATGAAAACACATCCCAAACCTACTCTAGAAGCATCACAATATACCATGTACACCTCACCACTTCTCGAAAACGTCAATACTGGGGTCGAAGTGAGTAAGTCCTTGAATTCTTGAAAACTCTTTTCACATTTCTCGGACCACTCAAACTTCGCCTTCTTTTTTGTCAATGCGGTCAATGGTGCAAAATAATGGAAAACCCTTACACAAACCTGCGATAATAATCGGCTATACCCAGAAAACTCCGAATATCTGTAGGAGTAAGGGGTCTCGGCCAATTCTTCACCGCCTCAACCTTCTTAGGATCAACTTCAACACCTTGGTCGGTCACAACATGACTAAGAAAGGTCACTGATCTCAACCAGAATTCACATTTGCTGAACTATGCATACAGATGATGTTCTCTGAGTACTTGCAATGTCTTTCTTAATTGTACCTCATGCTCTTCTTTAGACTTAGATGATATGAGAATGTCATCTATGAATACTATGACGAAGTAATCAAGGTACTCACGGAAGACTCTATTCATAAGATCCATATTTAGTACGAAAATCAGTCTTAGGAAGAGGATACTTGTTCTTTATAGTGACTTTATTGAGTTGCCGATAATCGATACACATTCTAAGGGTTCCATCTTTTTCTTTAGGAACAACACTGGAGCACCCCATGGGGATATGCTCGGCTGGATGAAGCCCTTATCAAGTAGATCTTTTAACTGCAACTTCAACTCTTTGAGTTCAACTGGTGCCATCCAATATGGGGGAATAGAAATTGGCTTGGTGTTGGGATCTAAATCAACGCCAAAGTCAATCTCACGTTCAGGAAGGACTCCTGGTAAATCCTCCGAAAAGACATCTGGGAACTCATTCACTATTGACACAGAATTTATGGAAGGGACTTCTTTATCTAAGTCATTGACTCTAACTAAGTGGTATAAATACCCCTTAGCTATCATCTTATTGGCCTCTAAGTTCGAAACAATTTGGCCGACTGGACTTGAACCACGCCCTGCCCATTCCATCTCTAACTCATTTGGAAACTGAAGCCTCACTATCCTGTTTCGATAATCTATCGTAGCATAACACTTGTGGAGCCAATCCATACCTGAGCCACATCTTTGAGCTTATATGCAGTCAACTTAGCCTCCTCCTCTTCATTAACACTCGTGGCATGCATTTAGAATCTACCATGTACTCACTTCCATGCAAACGACCACACTTACTACACGTCTTTCGGTTACGCTGGGCATTTCCATCATTGCCCCTTCTTGGGAAGGCTAGATTTTGAGTCTGGCACCTTAGACCCCTTGGCCATCCTAATTCTTGTGTGTATTCTTCTACGTGCTCACACAAGAAGGAAGTTAGATACTTAGAATGACACAAAATGTCAAAGCTCTAGATAGCACGATAAAGAGTAGAAGAAGGGAAGATTTCCTATCATCGTGTAGTCTCTAAGTCATGATTGTGGCGCGCTTCACAACCATAAGCTAGAAACTACGTAACGTGGTTGGTTTGAGCTTTAGTTCCTAGGTTATTTAACCTCATGCTCTGATACCAAGTTTGTAATGACCCGGATTCTCGAATCCAAATCGCCACCGGCGTTGTTGACCTCTCAGAGGTCGCAGACAAGCCTCATCTTGCATTCATCACATTCATCTAGTTAAATTTGCGGAAAATTTAAAACTTTATATTTGTATGAAGTTTACTTAGACTTCATATAGTCATTAAGTATTAAACATTATATACTAAGCTCAACATCAATAGACAACCATCTAATATCAATAACATTTCAAAGCAAACGATGAATAGAATATATATTAAGTTGCCAAAACGGCCTTACATCAAAAGGTTCGAAATGAAATGTGAAAAAAACGCTAGGGACAACATCCACTAGCTATGTCTATATCTAAAGCTGGACTAATGCGTGTAGCATCCTCGAAATCAAGAGGACCTACCAAATGGTCTGGAGAAAGCGTTGAAGTCCAAACCGCTGCAAGTGTCGTCAATCTGCCCTCTGACCTGCACCTATAAAATAGTAAATAGTAGGGGGTTAGTACACCACTTGTACTAAGTATGGGTATATGAATACATACACATAAGGCTATGCATAATCAATAAAATTTCTTCCTAAGCAACATGCCATTTCTAGAAAGTCTAGTCATTAGACTTTCCTAATTCGTTAGTTGTGAATTGTGGTATGAATATGATGTATTTTAATGCATTCAAAGCACACAACTCATTTTCTATATGATTACAATACATTAGTATCATCAACATAATTTTAGAACAACTCGAGCGAAGATTTGAAAATTTGATCCTCCAAACCCGAGAGCTCCCTTTTTGACACTTAGTTTATTTTTCAGTCTTTTTCTTCCTCTTGTTGTGTAGTTCAATAATTCATTTAGTCCTATGTTTTACTTACAAGTGCAATGATTTATTGTAGTCCCATATCCACAATGAATCGATGTAAGTAATCCAAGGACTAAGGAATGATTTCCCTACCTTATAGTGAGTCATTCTTTACACTATATATTCATTACGTTTCATAAGCCATTCTCTATTGATCATGCCATTTATTTCATTACTTTCATGTTAGGGAAGTTATGGGGTATTTAGTTAACGTTCTGTTTCTACTTCCTTTATTGGCATCATATAAGAAGTCATTTTAAGTCAATCTTCTTTGGCTTTGCCCATTATTTGCTTAAACTTCATGAGTGTGATATTGGCAATTGACATTCTTAAGCTCTTTTTCATTGCTCACTTTGAACATACGTTCCATCATAATCATCATTCTCACTTTCATAGAGACATCATAGGGAAAAAGATCATGCGAGCTAACATGAAATCCAGTGTCTGCCCCACACCGAAAATGGGTGATTTACCGGTTAAAATGAATCTAGATCATGTGAGCTACTCATGAAATCCAGTGTCTTCCCCACACATGGAAAGGGGTGATCCCCGGCTAAGGCGAATCCATCTCAAGTGTTCACTCCGCACCGTAAAGGAGTGGCTCAGGGCTATAGTGAACCAAGAACATGTCGTGATCAATAACCGACATAGATCATATGAGCTAAACATGAAATCCATTGTCTGCCCCACACCGAAAAGGGGTGGAATCACCGGCCAAAGTGAAACCGAACATGCCTAGCTCGCTTAGGTGGAAACCACTAGCTAGTTCCTATGTTGTCTAGACATAGTTCAAGGACTAGGGTCGTAAGGAGACTACTTATCCACCTCGGTGGTAGCCTCGTCTCATGAGACTTACACGTGCAAGCACATGATCATAACTAGTCTATCGGTGTTGTGCTCACTTTCATTATCTTCTTTATCTTTTAGAGTTGATTCAAGCATTATGGGAGCTTGTTTCTAGATTGAGGTTTACTTACTCTTTTGATGATTTGTCATGCTTACTTTACATTGATGAAATGTCAATTGTCCTTACATATCATCCTTACTTTACATTGATGAAATGTAAATTCTCCTTACATATCATCCTTACTTTACATTGATGAAATGTGAATTGTCCTTACATATCATCCTTACTTTAAATTGATGAAATGTGAATTGTCCTTACATATCATCCTTAGGTGTTAATGAAAATAGTCTCACACATTCTAACACATTCATTCGTGAGTATTCTTTTAACATAGTATCTAAGGTGTAAGTAAGACTTGTCTCACTTTCTTTAACACCCCATTCTGGTCACTTATTTAATTTAGACCCCTTTAATTATGTTATAACTCACGTTACTTCTTTACTTTGGTGTAGTAGATTCATTTCATCGTTTATGGACGATGAGCACTTCTTTCAATGAGTTACATATGTTCATAGTTCATTCTTTTAGAGCATGTTGTGAGTTGTCCCAACGAATGGCATGCCCTTGGTTATGGATTCATTGACTTACTTTAGAAGTGCTTATAATATCATTCGATATTCTTACTACACAAGATTGACATATGATTAGTATTGGCCTCAACATTTGGGATGATATACTAGCAAATCATTTTTATTGGCATAAGCCAATTTTACGTATGTTCATATTTAAATTGATTATGTATGAACCTTTAGCCAATATTTCAATCATTTACATAAGCTCTTAGCCATTAGCATGCATTCATTTTTGACAAAGTAGTGTTAGCCAATTTTATTGGCATCAGATAGTCAATTCATTCAAGATGTGATTTCATAGTTGTCTTTTAAGCCAAGCTTAGTTTATGACTTTAGGCATAACGTTTTTAAGCATCTTGGACAACATCAAAATAACATTTGATGAATATAACATCTTCATAAAGTCACAGTAATTAAGTATTAAGACGTCACACATCACACTTAACGTTTTCGAACATAGCTTAGTAATACATTGTTCTTTAATTCACGTAAGGAACCCTTAGCATCAAACGAGTTCAATTCATAGTTCATTCGGCATTCATAATTCAATAACATTACACATAAGATCAGCCAGCACCACATACCAACAACATGATCTCTAGCCTATTCAACATGGAATCAAAAAGTATACTAGGGACAAGGAGTTCGACGAGAACACGGGAACAACCCTAGTTTTCAAGATCTTTGAATCGTTGGAAAGAAATTTCTCTTGGAGAAATAAGCCCAAGGGATAAACCCATACCTTAAGTAGAACTTAATCTACGAAGACCACCTTGAACGAATCCTTGGAGAAACCTTGGAATTGCCCTAGAACGTCAATGGAACTTTTCACGTTTTAGCGTTCTGCGTCTACTGCCTTTGCGTTTTTGTTCTAAGTGTTTGATCATGAATGATTAGGTTTAGGAACTGACTTTGACTTATTCAACTAAGGCTATTTTAGTAATTTAACCAACTGATTAGTATATTACCAAAATGCCCTTCCTAAGTTGACTAAACATAGGAAGATGTTGACTTTGACCGAAATCTGGAAATCGGCATTGACCCTTGTTTCGGTCAACATTTTGACTATTTATTAATTAATTAAATCCTCAATTTAATTAATTTAGGGACCTAGGGTAAGTACTAAAGTACCCCTAAGTCATTGGAACCATAATCAAACCTTTAGGACCATCCTAGGTTAAGTACTAGGATGTTTCTTGAATTATACTAGGTTAGTGTAAGGATTTCGTTTTGACCATTTAAACTAATTAATTAAATTGATAATTTAATTAATTAGGTGACCTAAGGTAATTACTAAAGTACCCTTAATTCATTAGGACCTTAACAAATCCTTTGGATCATCCTAGGTTAGGTACTAGGTTGTCCCTTCCTTGTCTTAACCAAAATCTGGAAATTTCCTTTGTAGTTTCTGTTTTAGACCTTTTAAATTAATTAATTAAGTTGCTAAATTAATTAATTAGGTAACCTTGGGGAATTACTAAATGACCCCTAAGTTGTTAGGACCATAACTAACCTTTTGGACCATCCTAGGTTAGGTACTAGGTTGTCTCTTCAAATAGTACTAGGTTAGTGTCAAGCCGGTTTAGTCCTAGGTTGTTGGGTGCACTAGTGGGTCCATTTCGGTTAGTCCTAGGTTATTAGCTATTTAGGACAGTTATTTAAGACCTAGAGTTGGTTAGGAAGTTAGTCCCCACATGGAGGGACCCGTCCGCACATGCTGCCCCTTAACTACCCTAACCGAATTAGGTTAGGGTGGTCCCCTCTTTATGGCCGATTCCCACAAGCTTTGCCCATGTGCTTGCACATGGGTTGGTTGTACTTTTCTAACTAACTATTCCTGATGTCCTATTTGGAATATTTACTTATTGTCCCAAGGTCCCTAACCTCGTCATTGGGCACTGCTTAATTTACATAATCATTTTAAATGGTCATGTGGAATGGTGCTAGGCTTGACACTTGGATGCCTAGTACTTCATATGTTTTGTTGAGACATCATTTTTATTAGATTAGGATCTTCATTGCAGGTACATTTCTTAAACACCAATCTTTGATTGGGGTATGACAACCCAAAAAAGTATACTTCATATTCGTATATAGAAAATGGCTAATATCTCTTAGCCAATTTTTCTATACTATGCCCAATATTCCTCAATATTGGGAATTGGGGTGCCTATGTACCCCTAATAGGTTTTCTTAAGGACATACTAGGATCTTCATTAGACATGTCATTTTCCAGAATGTTACATTTAGTAAATATGAGATCAACCTTTTATTAGACACTATGAACCTTTACTACATTGTAAGCATGCATAATGTGTGAGTGTGTGTGTACATACAACATGATCACATAATGGCTATCAACAACACCTTGAGGCAGACACCCTCTTAGGACCATATTACACTTTCAAGCATAGACCACACAACACAATTTAGCATAGGAGACAAGACAAATTTTCACATTACATTCAAGACTCCTAACCTTAGATATTCACACATTCACATAGGGGTACATGAGTAGGGGTCATCAATCTTTAACACTTCATTAATGTCAGTACCTACACATGATCTTAGCATAACCATTTACATGTTTATAACAATAGCCATGCAACATAGATCACAACTAGAATAGGAAAGTAGGCATAAACTTCACATAGTATGATCATCATAACCACACACTCATATATTCATCAATTTGCCTTCAAGGCCATGGTCAACACATATATAATGACAATAAAGTAAACACCGCCACCATAAGTGGACCATACCACACAATGCCATACAAGGCTTCATCCAAAATACTATAGCGAAGTGGAGAAGTAGAAGAGTAGAGCAATTCTTACCAATCCTTTAGCCTTTGTTCATAATTGACCATTAATACTCTTTCATAAATAATTCAAGTATAGGACAGTAGCTAAAGTACCATAATCATAAAAGAAATCATGTACAAGTTGCTACAAGATCACACTACAATCTAATACAATACATCACATATATACTAGAAAGTAGAGAGTTATAGATCATCGACTAATTTCCCTAGTCTTGTTCATCAATCATATTTTATCAATAATATACTTTTAGGGAAGTAGCTAAAGAGATAGAACATCATGGCTAACTCATGCATCATTTACCCTAGAGTATAGATCACAACATATACATTACTCTACCAAGTTTATAGGCTATAAGAATCTAAATCAATCTTTACCAATTCAATGGTTATCTATTCATATTAGATAAATTATACCTAATTATCATCACATTATACATGTAGGCAGTAGCTAAGGACAATTTACCATGATAGAGTCACATGACAACCAACCTAACATCAAGATCACAAGTTACTACTTGATAGACTAGAAGAACCTAGATCAATTCAAACCAAGCCTTCTTTACTTTGATCATATAAGATTTATATCCACAATTCAACCATGGTATTAACCCAAGGCAGTATCTACAAGCATCTTAACATAATCAAATTCCACTTTTATACATTTAAAGATCAATATTACAGTGATCACCTAGAGGCATAGGCTAGTAATGTTCAATTCTTCATACATTGATCCAATTGGATCATCCATCAACAATTCACCATCAATATACTTAAATAACAGTAAATATGAGTAGTTCAACGTAATAGAATCACAATTCAATCAATAACAAGCTACGATCACAATGTCCATGCAAGGGCTAAATCGATTTTGGGAAGGGACATGGGTTCACAATGCAATAGGATTGTTTTTCACGTTAAAACCATCACATTATCATCAATTCATCATGATTAAGCCATTAAAAACGTTTTTTGAAAGAACCCATGGCTAGATTGAAAGATTGAAAGTTTGATCATGAAATCTCTTTGAAAACTTTGAGATTAACTCTAGATGGAAGGATAAATAGAGATGAAGGATCACCATACCTTTTTCTAGTTGAAAACCTCTAAAACTTGATGAAGAAACCATAGGAATCGAAGCTCCAAGCTGTTCTTGAGCTTCACCTTCAATGGAGGTTCTAGAGAGAATATTTTTGGAGGGAAAGTCTATTTTGAGAGAATTGTATTGGGAGTGGGGTTGATCACGTTTTGATCCCTTAAATACACCAAAAATAACTAAACAAACCTAGAAGGGTCAGTTTAGTACGTGGGGTGAATTTCCCATTCACCCCTTTAATGAGGCAGTCGCATGGCAGCAGTTGCAGGCCACCATCAACGGACAGCATCAACTGGACGATGGGGTGTCCTGCTGCTCCATCTTTGGTAACTGCAGCTTCCTCTTGGTGGCTTCAGCTCCTGAGGCTAAGTGTCAACCCATGCCTCAATCGACGGGGCGTCGATGGACTGACGCGTCAATTGAAGCTCGTCGACTGACAATGCCAACGCAGTGTCTCGACAGCCTTTGGGTCCTTCTTGTGGGCCCTTTTGCGGGGCCCATTGGAAGTTGTACCTAGACGTTTCCAACGTAAATACAACCCTTAAAAAGTCAAGGACCTTCCACATCAGTTTTGTAACGTTTCGAAAATGTAAGACATGTCGTTAAGCCTAACATAGGTGTCGGTAACTGTAGAAACTGTTTTTAAGTTTAGTTTCATGTATATAGGTCACTTAGGAAGTTTTGGAACCAAAATGTTTCAGAACCTCCATGACATCTGAAAGTTGGTTCAAAGAGGTTCTAGTGTGCCTTGGCCTATTTGACTAGTTTTTAAGAGTCGGAATTTAAAGAAATCTGGTGGAAAGGTGTGTAACACGTGTTAGGAAGGTTTCATGGTCGAAACGTCTGGGTACGACTCCCCAAAGACCAACCAAGGGCCCTTGAGGAGGACCCTTGTGGGATTGGCAACACTGTCTGGGCAGCGTGCATCGACGGTTGGCTTACGGTCCGTTGGTTGGACCAACGGACCGTTGGTGCAACCGTTTCTCCACACTTGGGCAGGTGGTGGCCGTGTGCATTGACGGGGAAACCGAAGGGCCGTGCATGGACCAACAGACCGTCAATGCCATCGTCCCTCCTCACTTAGCCAAACCTTGGTGGTGGAGCAGTTACAGAACTGCCGACGGGCCGTAAGTGGAATGACGAGGCACGATGCCTACGTCGTCCCACACTTATCCTGGTGGAGGAAGGCCCCGTATGCACAAATCTCTGACCCAAACGACGGATGTGCAGCACGGAGGGGGCCAGTCCGTCGACTCACAGACGGACCATCAACGGGGTCTCGTCTGTGAGGTCTGGTAAGTTTCCTTTTCACGTTTTAATTAAGTCATTTAATTAGTTAGGGGGTTTAGGTAGTTAATTAAGGGATTAAGGGAGGTCTAATTAAGTTAGTTAGTCACCCTATAAAAACCCTAACCTCACTTAATCTAAACACAACTCTAAAACAAATCTCTCTACCTTCTCTCTACTTTCTCTCTCTATTGGAAGACTCCATTATAGCTAAGTCAAGGAGGTGAATTGGGGGATGGAAAAGGGTGGATTCATCTTCAATTTCTCATCAAAACATTAAGGTATGTGATCTCTTCACCTTTGAGACCTCTTTCCTCAAAGGGTTGATCCAAATTGATTTCAAAGTTAGTGATTTCTAATGGGTTTCATCCAATTCCGAATTTGATGTTATGAATTGAGTAGTTGATGTTTCTTTTAGGTTTATATGAGTTGATTAACATGTATTCTAACTTAATTGGAGTAATTGTTGATGGTCTTGCCTAAATTGAAGAACATGTTTCCAAGTCCTTAACCCTAGGTTGTGCTCTTGACTTATATTGTAAATTGTTCATTCAATTGACTTGCTTAGGGGTTGGATCACTTGTATATGATGTTGATATGCTTTTTATGACCAAATTAGGATGATGATTAGTCTTTCATGCTAGTTCTTGATAGGTGATCTAGGGTATGATGAATTGACTAAATCCTAAGCTTTGATCTACTATTGAATTGTGGAGTAGTGACTCTTCTATACTTTTGATTACATTGGTTATTGAATTGTGGTGATTTGATGACCTACTTGGGTTGAAGTACGGGTTGATGGTAAGACCTTGATGATTGTGAAATTGTGAAGAAGACTTGGTAAGTCTTGTGACCTTATCCTTTGTTTTAATTATGGTTAATTATGATTAAGTCATGAAGATTGTGTTGGAGCATGCCTTGTTTAGGATTTATAGGTTGGTATGATGTTGAATTTAAATGTCTTGGTATTGTTGTGAGGTTGATTAAGATGTAAAGTAATAAGGGTGATTATGATTGCCAAATGTGCTTTATTATGGATGGATATAAAGTGTTAACCTTACTTATGTGAATTGTGCTGAAAGGATTTTACTCATGCAATTCCTGTTGAGCTATTATGATGATGATTATACAAGGGCTAGAACCTATGACCTAAACTAAGTTATGATTAACAAATAAAGATTAAATACATTTCAATAATAGACTAGCTTAGCACCGAGTGATCTTGTATGTAAGAGGGTAACACTTTCCCACATAGTGAAGGCAGGGTTCACTACGGTTCTCACGGGGTGGATAGCCTCATGACCCAAATAGGGTCTAGAGTGATGTTTCCTATGATGCCCCAAGTTCCACAACTATGTTGCCACCATAGGACTACTAGCTAGTGGATCCACCTAGAATGCTACATTTACGTTAGGTTTTACCTTGGCCGATAGAGCACCTCCCATCGGTGTGAGATTTTATGACACCGGATTCCACATTATCTCATGTGGTCTATGTCCTTTAAGTTAAGTGTTCCCTAAACAAAAATGAAGTAATGATGTATAGGCTAACTAAGGTGACTTGAGAGGTTAGACTTGGCTTAGGTGGGGGTATGGGACTCTACCTAGGTCTTGCACTAGTTTGCCTTGATAGGAGCTTTAGGAGGTCAATATTATGTATGTAAATGATGATAAAGGTAAATGACTTTATATGATGATTATGATGATTATGATGCTTATGAACATGAAGTTGGTCTTTATTGATTAAGTATGAACTTATGTATGTTGAAGTTTATGTTATGTAAAGTAAGTTACTATTTGTGATTCTTATTTGGTTACTTGATTAAGTAGGGTTATGGGGCTTTGCTTGGTCATTGCACTTGTGGCTTCCTAAGGGTTATGTTTGGTTGTCTTGCTTTACTATTTATATGATTAACTCTTATTCATACTTGTAATATGATTACTTGATGTTAGGGTTATGTGAGATTATGGGTTTGAGTATGTGATATGCAGATGGTTACTTTGACTTGATTGAACATGTTTAATTGGCTAGTCTAGTTGTTGATTGTGCATAAAGACCTGAAATGGCATGATTTGACTAAATGTCCCTTTTTAGCATGTTTGATTGTTATATGTGCATATGGTCTCATACTTAGTACATGTGGCGTACTAACCCCATTTTCTCGCTTTTTCCCAAACACTTTAGGTTCCGGTCGTTGAGGTTTGGTTCGAGGCGATTGAGAAGAAAGCTTGGATACTCTTGTCATCCAAGTGGTAGGTCCTCATTTTCCCGAGGATGATGCCGATATTCTACCTACGGATTTTCTTAGATATTATAACGTTTATGTTGACTGTATCTTTCATTTGAAGACAAATTTGTATAAAGCCTATATGTGGCTTACTTTTATTTTTGTAGGGCTATGCCCATGTTGTATTGTCGTTCTAGATGGTTTATGAGATGAGATGGATTTTATGACTCTAATTCTACCTTATATATGTGTATGAATAAAAGTAGACGACTAAGTAATTTTCCTACACGAACGGGTCTATTATACTCGATATTATACTGAAATGTGTATGTAGAGATCTATTTAAACCTCCGATTAGATATATTTAAAAAGTTTTAATTTTTCCGCATATTTATTCCAATGAATGTTATGATTAATGATAAGATTCTAGTCTTAGTCCTCAAAGAGGACGACGACGTCGGTTACGTCTAGGGGGTGCTCCCCGGATGTGACAAACTTTGTATAAGAGCATGAGGTTAAATATCCTTGATAATTACGTCTCTCTCAACCCCGTCTATGTAGATTCGTACTCATAATTGTGAAGCGCACCACACTTATGAATAGGAATCTATATGATGCTTAGGAATCTTTCTCTTTTCTTGGAAATCCAAAGTCGTGCCTCTAGAGTAACTATTATGTTCTTTCGTCTTAACCTTGTTTTTTTTGGTTATAGGCAATGAATACTCGGAAGAATGCGGCTAGGAGGCTTGAGGAGGAGTTTTCTCTCCCCATGTTGAAGAAGATCCTCCACTTGAGGAGGGGGTTAATGTTGAGCAAGTTCCGGCTAACCCTCCACCCTTGACGGATGGAGAGATAAGGGTTGCCCTTCTTCAAATGGCCCAAGACATTACTTATCAAGCTCAAGCCCCCACTCTCCAAGCTCAATCTATGACGGCCCAAGCTAACCGGGAGGTTGCACCTCGAGCCAACTTGCAAGTCTCTACTATGTCATCTCGTTTGAGGGACTTCACTCGGATGAATCCTCCTACCTTCTATGGTTCTAGGGTTGATGAGGACCCTCAACAGTTTATCGATGAGGTGTATAAGGTTATCTTTGCCATGGGGTTGAGTTCGAGTGAGAAGGTCGAGTTAGCCATATATCAACTCAAGGATGTGGCTCAAAATTGGTATATTCAATGGAGGAATAATCGGCCTCTTCGTGGTGGACCAGTAACATGGGAGATATTCAAAAAGTCATTTCTTGATCGATTCTTCCCTAGAGAGATGAGGGAGGCCAAAGTGGTGGAATTCATCAACCTTCGTCAAGGAGGTATGAGTGTACTTGAGTATTCTATGAAGTTTACTAAATTTTCGAAATATGCTCCTTCCTTGGTTTCGGATTCTAGGGATGAGATGAGCTGCTTTGTGATAGGAGTATCGGATGATCTACAAGAAGAATGTCATTTGGCCATGCTTTATGATAATATGAATATCTCTCGGCTTATGGTGCATGCTAGACAAGTTGAGGAAGCTCGGGCTAGGAGAAAGGCAAGAGATGCTAAGAAGACAAGGTCCTTTGAAAGGGATTCTTCCAAGAGTAGGCTTGAGATTCAAGATAAGCCTAGGTTCAAAAAGAGGTTCTCTAATCAAGTTCCATCAAAGTTCCTTAAGACTCGTGATGATAAGGGGCCAAACCGAGAGTTCAAAAGGGGAAGAGTGGTAATTCACCTAATGAGAAGCCTACTTGTGGTGAGTGTGGAAAGAATCATTTCGGTACTTGTCTCATTGGTACGGATAAATGATTTAGTTATGGTAAAGTTGGGCACAAGATTCAAGATTTTCCTAACATGAAGGGGCAAGAGAAGAGTGGTCAAGCAAGTGGTTCTAGTGATGCTCCAAAGAAGAACCGTTTCTATGCTCTTCGTTCTAGGGGTGAGCAAGAGACCTCTCCTGATGTGGTGACCGGTATGTTACAAGTCTTTGCTATTGATGTTTATGTTTTACTTGATCCGGGTGCTACTTTGTCTTTTGTTACTCCTCTTGTAGCTAAAAAGTTTGATACTTTACCCGATGTCTTGCATGAGCCTTTCTTAGTGTCTACACCGGTGGGTGAGTCGGTTGTTGCAAAGATGGTATATAGAAATTGTCATATCATGTTGCCCAATAGAGTTTCTAATGTTGATCTAGTTGAACTAGATATGCTTGATTTTGATATTATTTTGGGTATGGATTGGTTGCATTCTTGTTTTGCCACTATTGATTGTAGGACAAGGGTAGTAAGTTTTAATTTCCCTAATGAACTCATTGTTGAGTGGAAGGGGGGAATTTCTATTCCTAGAGGTCGTATCATTTCTTGTTTGAAGGCTTGCAAAATGATCTCTAAGGGCTGCCTATATCATATAGTGAGAGTCCAAGATCTTGACTCCAAAATTCCTCCCATTGAGTCGGTCCCCATAGTGAGTGAAATTCCGGAGGTTTTCCCTAATGACCTTCCCGGTATTTCTCCCGAATGGGAAATTGATTTTGGTATCGATTTGCTACCGGAAACAAACTCCATTTCGATTCCTTCTTATCCAATGGCTCCGGACAAATTGAAGGAGTTGAAGGCACAACTTAAAGATTTACTGGACAAGGTCTTTATAAGGCCTAGTATTTCTCCATGGGGTGCTCCGGTCTTGATCGTGAAGGAGAAAGATGGGTCCTTGAGAATGTGTATTGATTATTGCCAACTCAACAAAGTCACAATTAAGAACAAGTATCCTCTCCCTCGGATTGATGATTTATTTGATCAACTCCAAGGGGCAAGCTACTTCTCCAAAATTGACTTGAGATCGGGGTATCACCAACTAAGGGTGAGAGGTGAGGATGTACCAAAGATGGATTTTCGGACTCGTTATGGCCACTATGAGTTTCTTGTTATGTCCTTTGGTCTCACTAATGCTCCGGCGGCATTCATGGACCTAATGAATAGAGTGTTTCGAAGTTACCTAGATTCATTTGTCATTGTATTCATTGACGACATCTTGGTATACTCGAAGAATGAAGGTGATCACATGGGTCATTTGAGTGTGGTATTGCAAACCCTTAAAGAGCATCAATTGTTTGCCAAGTATAGCAAATACGAGTTTTGGTTGAGGTCGGTGGCATTTCTTGGTCATATCATCTCTAGTGAAGGAGTTGAGGTTGATCCAAGGAAAATGGAAGCGGTGAGAAATTGGCCGAGACCATTGACTCCAATCGACATACGGAGTTTTTGGGTCTTGCGGGTTATTATCGGATGTTTGTGGATAGTTTTGCGTCCATTGCATCTCCTTTGACTAATTTGACCCAAAATATCAAGAAGTTTGAGTGGTCCGAAGCATGTGAAAAGAGCTTCCAAATGTTGAAAGATAGGCTTACTACGACTCCAGTGTTGACTTTACCGGAAGGTACAAAAGGCTTTGTGGTTTATTGTGATGCATTCCGTGTTGGTTTGGGGTGTGTGCTTATGCAACATGGGAAGGTTATTGCCTATGATTCTAGTCAACTTAAGGTGCATGAGAGGAATTATCCCACTCATGACCTTGAGTTAGCGGCCGTGGTGTTTGCTTTGAAGATTTGGAGGCATTATTTGTATGGTGTCCATGTTTATGTGTTCACCGATCATAAAAGTCTCCAATAAGTATTTACCCAAAAGGAGTTGAATCTCCGACAAAGAAGATGGATTGAATTATTGAAAGACTATGATATGAGTGTCCTTTACCATCCGGGCAAGGCGAATATTGTAGTGGATGCTCTAATCCGTTTGTCTATGGGTAGTGTGTCTCATGTTGATGAAGCCAAAAAGAACCTAGTGAAAGAGGTTCATCGATTGGCTAGGTTGGGTTTAAGATTGGAAGGTTCTCCAAATAGTGGTGTGATAGTCCATCATAACTCTGAATCATATTTGGTTGTTGAGGTGAAGTCTAAACAACACCTTGATAAACCATTAATGGAGTTGAAAGAATCGGTTCTTGGCAAGTTTAATGAGTCCTTCTCCTTAGGGGGGGATGGTGTTTTGAGATATCAAGGGAGGTTGTGTGTTCCTAATGTTGATGATTTGAGGAACCTTATCCTTGAGGAAGATCATGGGTCCCATTATTCCATTCATCCGGGGTCAACAAAGATGTATCATGACCTTAGAGAGGTGTGTTGGTGGGAAGGTTTGAAAAGGGACATAGCGGAGTTTGTTGCTAAGTGTCCAAATTGCCAACAAGTGAAAGCCGAGCATCTAAAACCGGGTGGCTTACTATAAGAAATCTAAATTCCTACTTGGAAGTGGGAAGACATCAATATGGATTTTGTGGTAGGTTTGCCTAAGATCCAAAAGGGGTATGACTCTATATGGGTGGTGGTTGATAGGTTGACCAAGTCCGCTCATTTCATTCTCGTCAAGGCTACTTATTCGGCGGAGGATTATGCTAAGATCTTCATAGATGTGATTGTGTGTCGCCATGGTATTCCGTTATCCATCATATCGGATAGGGGTGCATAATTCACATCTAGCTTTTGGAGGTCATTTCAAGAAGGGTTGGGTACTAAGGTAAAATTGAGTACCGCTTTTCATCCTCAAACGGATGGTCTAGCGGAACGTACTATTCAAACCCTTGAAGGTATGCTTAGAGCTTGTGTCATCGATTTCAAAGGGAGTTGGGATAAGAACTTGCCTTTGGTAGAGTTTGCTTATAATAATAGTTTTCGTTCATCCATTTCCATGGCTCCCTATGAAGCCTTGTATGGTAGGAGGTGTAGGTCTCCTATTGGGTGGTTTGAAGTCGGTGAGTCCTCAATTCTTGGTCCCGACTTGATTTATAAGACTTTGGAGAAGGTTCATATAATAAGGAATCGGTTGCAAACGGCCTATAGTCGGCAAAAGTCCTATGCCAATAATAGTATAAGGGATCTTGAGTTTGAGGAAGGTGACAAAGTGTATTTGAAGATTTATCCTATGAAAGGGGTTGTTAGATTTGGCAAGAAAGGTAAGTTGAGCCCTCGTTATGTGGGTCCCTATAAGATCTTGCAAAGGGTAGGCAAGGTAGCCTATGAGTTGAGGTTTCCTAGTGAATTGGCTTCGGTTCATCCGGTCTTTCATGTTTCTATGATTAAGATGTATGTGGGTGATCCTGAATCCATTCTTCCTATTGAGGGCCTTGGTGTCAAGGATAACCTCTCTTATGAGGAGGTTCCGGTTCAAATTCTTGATAGACAAGTGAAAAGGTTGAGGAACAAAGAGGTTGTATCCGTAAAAGTGCTATGGAGGAACCACTTAGTTGAGGGTGCACATGGGAGGCCGAGGCCGACATGAAGTCCCGATACCCTCCGCTTCTTGATGATTGAGGTTAGTCATTCTTTTTAATAGTATAAATATGATTAGAAATTGAAGTCCTTTGATTTTTTTGGGTGAAGATGTGCAAAAGTCGAATTTTCAAAAAAGGGGCAGTGACATTACAGTGATTTTTCTTCAAAAATGTGAAATTTTGTTTTTGGCTTGTTTTGAGTCATGTTGTGCATTTTGACATGTTGAGTCTTTATGAAATGTTTTGTATCATGTTGATAAGTTGAAATTTAATCTAATTGACTCATGTTTGTCATGTTGAGCTCAAATGGTTGTTGTGAGAAGAAAGTACCTCATGAAGTGATGTTGAGTCTCAAATTTGGTAATTGAAGTTTTGAATTGCCTTGGTTGAAATGATATGTATTGTGTTGTATTGAAATGATGTTGTTTGGGCTGCTAGTCTTGAGTCTATTCCTTCCTTGAAAAGAATTTTAGTGTCATTCGGGAACGAAAGTTCCTAAGGGGGGGATAATGTAACATTTCGAAAATGTAAGACATGTTGTTAAGCCTAACATAGGTGTCGGGAAGTCTAGACACTGAGTTTAAGGTTATTTTCATGAATAGATCACTTAGGAAGTTTTGGAACCAAAATGTTTAAGAACGTCCATGACGTCCGAAAGTTGGTTCAAAGAGGTGCTAGTGTGCCTTGGCCTATTTGACTAGTTTTTAAGAGTCGGAATTAAATGAAATCTGGTGGAAAGGTGTGTAACATGTGTTAGGAAGGTTTCTTGGTTGAAACGTCCGGGTACGACTCCCCAAAGACCAACCAAGGGCCCTTGAGGAGGACCCTTGTAGGATTGGCAACACTGCCTGGGCAGTGTGCATCGACGGGTTGGCTTACGGTCCGTGGGTGGACTAACGGACCGTTGGTGCCACCGTTGCTCCACACTTGGACAGGTGGTGGCCGTGTGCATCTACGGGGAAACCAACGGCCCGTGCATGGACCAACGGACCATCGATGCCACCATCCCTCCTCACTTAGCCAAACCTTGGTGGGGGAGCAGTTACGGAACTGCCGATGGTCCGTCAGTGGAAAGACGGGGAGTCGATGCCTCCGTCGTCCCACACTTAGCCTGGTGCAGGAAGGCCCCGGCTTCACAAGTTTCTGACCGAAACGACGGATGTGCAGCACGGATGGGGGCCAGTCCGTCGACTCATAGATTGACCGTCGACGGGGTCTCGTCTGTGAGGTCAAGTAAGTTTCCTTTTCATGTTTTAATTAAGTCATTTAATTAGTTATGGGGTTTAGGTAGTTAATTAATGGATTAAGGGAGGTCTAATTAAGTTAGTTAGTCACCCTATAAAGTTCCTAACCTCACTTAATCTGAACACAACTCTAAAACAAATCTCTCTACCTTCTCTCTACTTTCTCTCTCTATTGGAAGACTCCATTGAAGCTAAGTCTAGCAGGTGAATTGGGGCCTGGAAAAGGGTGGATTCATCTTCAATTTCTCATCAAAACATTAAGGTATGGTATCTCTTCACCTTTGAGACCTCTTTCCTCAAAGGGTTGATCCAAATTGATTTCAAAGTTAGTGATTTCTAATGGGTTTCATCCAATTCCGAATTTAATGTTTTGAATTGAGTTTTTGATGTTTCTTTTAGGTTGATATGAGTTGATTAACATGTATTCTAACTTAATTGTAGTAATTGTTGATTGTCTTGCCTAAATTGAAGAACATGTTTCCAAGTCCTTAACCCTAGGTTGTGTTCTTGACTTAGATTGTAAATTGTTCATTCAATTGACTTGCTTAGGGGTTGAATCACTTGTATATGATGTTGATATACTGTTTATGAACAAATTAGGATGATGATTAGTCTTTCATGCTAGTTCTTGATAGGTGATCTAGGGTATGATGAATTGACTAAATCCTAAGCTTTGATCTATTACTGAATTGTGGAGTAGTGACTCTTCTCTACTTGTGATTACATTGGTTATTGAATTGTGGTGATTTGATGACCTAATTGGGTTGAAGTACGGGTTGATAGTAAGACCTTGATGATGGTGAAATTGTGAAGAAGACTAGGTAAGTCTTGTGACCTTATCATTTGTTTCAATTATGGTTAATTGTGATTAAGTCATGATGATTGTGTTGGAGAATGCCTTGTTTAGGATTTAAAGGTTGGTATCATGTTGAATTGAAATGTCTTGGTATGGTTGTGAGGTTGATTAATATGTAAAGTAATAAGGGTGATGATGATTGACAAATGTGCTTTATTATGAAAGGCTATAAAGTGTTAACCTTACTTATGTGAATTGTGATGAAAGGCTTTTACTCATGCAATTCCTATTGAGCTATTATGATGATGATTATTAAGGGCTAGACCCTATGACCTAAACTGAGTTATTATTGATAAATAAAGATTAAGGACATTTCAATAAGGGACTAGCTTAGCACCGAGTGATCTTGTATGTGAGAGGGTGACACTTTCCCACATAGGGAAGGTAGGGTTCACTACGGTTCTCATGGGGTGGATAGCCTCGTGACCCAAATAGGGTGTAGAGTGATGTTTCCTATGATGTCCCAAGTTCCACAACTATGTTGCCACCATATGACTACTAGCTAGTGGATCCACCTAGAATGCTATGTTTACGTTAGGTTTTACCTTGGCCGGTAGACCACCTTCCATCAGTGTGAGGTTTTATGACACCGGATTCCACATTAGCTCATGTGGTCTATGTCGGTTAAGGCAAGTGTTTCCTAAACTAAAATGAAGTAATGATGTATAGGCTAACTAAGGTGACTTGAGAGGTTAGACTTTGCTTAGGTAGGGGTATGGGACTTAACATAGGTTTTGCACTAGTTTGCCTTGATAGGAGCTTTAGGAGGTCAATATTATGTATGTAAATGATGATAAAGGTAAATGACTTTATATGATGATTATGATGCTTATGAACATGAAGTTAGTTTTTATTTATTAAGGGTGTGTTTGGTATGGAGGAAAATGTTTTCCATGGAAAATGTTGGAAAACAAGTAGATTTTGGACTTATTTTCTCATGTTTGGTTGGTGAGTAGAAAATATTTTCCGGAAATGATTTTTAGTGTTTGATTTATGAATGAAAAATATTTTTGAGAGACATCTTTTATTTTTACTAGAGTAAAAAATAATTTATGAAACTTAAAATATTTTTAAAAACAAAATTATTATTTTTTGGGTGGTGGTGGTGGGGTGGGGTGGGGTGGGGTGGGGGTAGTGAATGGGGGAAGAGTTAGGAGTGAAAAAATAAAATTTTGAAGTTGATAGTATTTTTAAAAACAAATTAATTTTTTTGGGGGTTGGGTGGGTGGGGGAGGGGTGTAGGAGCTTAAAAATAAAAATTTGAAATTGAAAATATTTTTAAAAAGTAAAATTAATTTTTTGGGGAGGGGGTGGGGTTGGCGGGGTGGGGGGGCTGGCCGGTATGGTCAGGGATTGGGTGGAATTTTATTTTTTTTGAAATTGAAAATATTTTTTAAAAATTGATGTTTTTCCGACAAAAAAATGTAATTTGAAATTGGAGGAGAGTTTTGGAAAATGTTTTCCTTAATTTTTTAAGGGAAGTCATTTTCCTTAATTTTGAGGAAAATGAGTTGATTTGGAAAACATTTTCCAAAACTTTTGTCCCAACCAAACATGGGAAAATTGGAAAATATTTTCCAGAAAATGTTTTCCTTCATACCAAACACACTCTAAGTATGAACTTATGTATGTTGAAGTTTATGTTATGTGAAGTAAGTTACTATTTGTGATTCTTATTTGGTTAGTTGATTAAGTAGGGTTATGGGGCTTTGCTTGGTCATTGCACTTGTGGCTTCATAAGGGTTATGTTGGTTCTCTTGCTTTACTATTTACATGATTAACTCTTATTCATACTTGTAATATGATTACTTGATGTTAGGGTTATGTGAGATTATGGGTTTAAGTATGTGATATGCATATGGTTACTTTGACTTGATTGAACATGTTTAATTGGCTAGTCTAGTTGTTGATTGTGCATAAAGACCTGAAATGGCATGATTTAACTAAATGTCCATTTTAGCATGTTTGATTGTTATATGTGCATATGGTCTCATACTTAGTACATGTGGCGTACTAACCCCATTTTCTCCCTTTTTCCCAAACACTTTAGGTTCCGATCGTTGAGGTTTGGTTCGAGGCGATTGACAAGAAAGCTTGGATACTCTTTTCATCCAAGTGGTAGTCCTCATTTTCCCTAGGATGATGCCGATATTCTACCTACGGATTTGCTTAGATATTATGACGTTTATCTTGACTGTATCTTTCATTTGAAGACAAAGTTGTATAAAGACTATATGTGTCTTACTTTTATTGTTGTACGGCTATGCCCATGTTGTATTGTTGTTCTATATTGTTTATGAGATGAGACGGATTTTATGACTCTAATTCTACCTTATATATGTGTATGAAATAAAAGTAGAAGACTAAGTTATCTTCCTATACGAACGGGTCTATGTATACTCGATATTATACTATTATGTGTATGTAGAGGTCTATGTAAACCTCAGATTAGATATAGCTAAAAAGTTTTAATTTTTCCGCATTTTATCCAATGAATGTTATGATGAATGCCAAGAGGCTAGTCTTAGTCTTCAAAGAGGACGACGACACCGGTTACGTCTAGGGGGTGCTCCCCGGATGGGACAAGTTTCACCCAAAACAATTACACGAAACACGTCCAAACATGATAGACCCCATCAAGACACACATGAACGTCTCAAGGGCTAACTTTCGAACATCTTGGACGTTCTTTAATGTTTGACCTCTAAAATTCATGAAACTCCATACACTGCTTATAAACATCATTATAACTCATTGTAAGACTTCATAAGCGCATGACACATCCAAAAAAACATAAAAGCATCTAAGGTCCCTTTGGCGACTAGTTTTTGAACGTATTGGTCATCCCTTGACGTTTGACTTCCAAATCACCTCAAACTTTACACACTGCCTCAATACCATATTATAAGCAATTTTAGGACCTTAGACCCTTATGCCGAACATGTTAGGCTCTAGACACCCTAACTCATTTTGTGGGTCTTACAATATCCCCCACTTGGGAATATGCGTCTTCGAATTACACTTAAAACACTTTAACCACAACAAGGATTTTTAATGAGTTATAAAGTAGTTCACATCATTCATAATTTCACTCCTTCATTCTGGAATCTGAATATAATCGGCGTCGTAAACCTCTCAGAGGTTGCAGACAAGCCTCTTCTTAGCTTTCATCACAATCAATACATTTAAATTTGCGGAAAATTTAAAACTTTTTAATACTTATCGAAGTATACATAGACTTCATATAGTACTGCATAAGAGTGATATTCTAATAGCTCAAACTAAACAACCATTTATTAAAGATTAAACAATTGAAATAAATGATCGTAACAGTAATAATAATAGTTTGCCAATCGGCCTTATTACAAACGCTTGAACAAATGTTTGAATTGAAACGCTAGGGACTATCTCCACTATATATGTCTAATGTACTAATCTAGAATAATAAATGTAGCATCCTCGAACTCAAGAGGACCTACCAAAGTCTGGAGATCGCTGATCCAAACTGCCTCGTCGAAGCTTCAATCTTCTCTCGGACCTGCGCCTATAAAAATAGTAATAATATATGGGGTTAGTACACACTTGTACTAAGTATGGGTATATGCACATACACACATAAGGACTATGCATGATCAAGGAAAGCTCTTCCTAAAGCAACATATCGTTTCTGGAAAGTTAAGTCACTTTACTTTCTTAAATCGTTACTTATGATTCATGCTATGAATATGAGATGTTCTCATGCAATTAAGGCACACAACTCATTTTCTATATGAACATAATACCTTGGAATCATGAACATAATTTTAGAACAACTTAAACAAAAGTTTATTATTTTGACCCTCTTAAGTCGAGAGCTCCTATTCTCAGACTTAGATTATTTTTCAGTCTTTTCTTCTTCTTGTTGTGTAGTTCAATGATCTCCTTTGATACTATTTTTCAATTACAAGTGCAATTATTCATTGCAGTCCCATACCTACAATGAATTGAGTAAGTAATTCACAAGACTAAGGAAATGATTTGGCTACATTACTTACAAGTTAGATTTCTTTATTCTTGTTAAATGGAGATGAATATATTTATAAGCCAATCTTTACTGGCTATGCCCATTAATTGTTTGTTAACCTAATATAATAATCTTTGAGGCATATATTCATACTCCAATATTGGCATAAACTACTAACTTGTGAAAACTTCATTCTTATCAACATTAATGATTGACATTCTTAAGCTCTTGTTTACTTAGTTCACTATGAACTTACGTTTCTACTTCTTTGCTCTGTTGTTCACTTTGAACATTCTACTTTATTCTTTCTTACTCTCTTAAAGAATTCTTTAGCATTAACGAAGTAGATCATGTAAGCTAACATGAAATCCAGTGTCTCCCCCACACCGAAAAGAGGTGGTTCACCGGTTAAGATGAACCAAGTTCTGTGTCTACCCCACACCGAAAAGGGGGGTTCACCGGCTAAGGTGAGACCGAGTCAGTGTCTTCCCCACACCGAAAAGAGGGGTTCACGGCTGAATTGAACCGAATACTTTCCTGAGCTTTAACCGACATAGATCATGTGAGCTAAACATGAAATCCGGTGTCTTCCCCCACACCGAAAAGAGGTGGAATCACCGGCCAAAGTGAAACCTACTGCTAGCCTTCCTAGGTTTGTACCCATATGCTGGCAAACATAGTTTGAAGAATAGCAGATGTACGGAGACCCTGGTCCACCTGGGTGGTGATCTCATCTCATGAGGCTTACATGTGCTGGCACAAGCTCATTGCTAGTCTATCGGTTCTAAGCTCAGATCTATTTTACTTTATTATCTTTTAGAGTTGACTCAAACATTATGGAATCTTGCTTCTAGTTATGAGGTTTACTTAACTCTATGGATGACTGGTCATCCCTTTCTTTACTTGATGAATATGAACTTAAGTCTTACATTATCATCATGGTGCGAGTGAGACTTGTCTCAGGGACTCTAGCACCCTCTTATGTGAGTAACTTTGACATAATCGATTAAGTGTAATTGAGACTTGTCTCACTTCTTTTAACACTCTATATTAGGTTAATTTCGTAACTTAAGTTTTTAGTTATTTCATTACTCACCTTAACTTGTTCACGTTAATTGATAGTCTTGTATCATTCTTTATGATAATTATAACCTCTTATACAATGCTATTATGTTCACAAGTTTGTGTGGATAGGGTATGTTGGGACTTGTCCCATTGATTGGCATACCCTATGTTATGAGTTCATTGATGTAGAGATTAGTATGACTTTACATGATTTGAAAGTAATATTATTGGACATAGTTTTGTTAGCCAATTTGTTGGCATAAATCACAATTTCACTATATACTAGTCATAATATTATCACTAGCCAATTCAATTACTTCATAAATACATTATAGTAATATAACATGTTAACAAGCCAACTTTTAACCTTTGATTAGCCTATGAAACAATTCAATGAACAACTTATAACAATTTCATCTTCTCGAATACAAGTAGGCATTACAACGTTTAACGTTCATGTAAATAACACCCTAAGTATGCGGATATAACATGTAGGTTTTTATTCGACATATAAATCACTAAAACATACACATAATGATAAGTTAGAACCACATACAAACAACATGCATCGAGATTTACATTATATATACTATAAGAATTGGAAATCGGGAGAACTAGGGAGATGAACATGTGATTCATTAGGGAACAACCCTAGTTTTGATATTCTTGAAGTTAAAACGTTTGAAAAACCTCTTATAGAAAGGAATTCAGGAGAGAAAACTCATACCTTACTGTGGAATTAAATCTACGAAGATCACCTTGCACTTTGCACGAAAACCTTGAAGAATGCTTGCTATCGTCTAGGGTTCTCTTACGTTCTTCACTTGTTTTTAGTTGTAGCGTTTTATGATGAATAATGTGAGACTAAGTCTTTAAGAACTGAATGTTAACTAATTCAACTTAGACTATATAACTTAACTAAAATAACTTAATTAGCTAATTACCAAAACGCCCCTCCTAAATTGACTAGGAATAGAAGAACACTTGACTTAACCGAAATCTGGAAATTGCTTAGTGGTTTTGGTTTTGACCAATTAAATTAATTAATGAAGTTGCTAATTTAATTAATTAAGTAACCTAGGGAAATTACCAAAGTACCCCTAAGTTGTTAGGAACATAACCAACCCTTTGGACCATCTAGGTTAGGTACTAGGTTGTCTCTTAGTTAGTTACACGATTTGGTGTCACCCGACTAGGTCTTACGTTGTCGGTCCCTTAGTTAGTTATTTTTGGTATGTCCTACGTTAGTTAGTTAGTTAGGTCAGTTAGTTAGGGTCTAGGACAGTTAGGGAGCTTGGCCCTACGTGGGTGGACCGAACGCGTGCCTGTCCCCAACCACTCTAACCGAATTAGTTAGCTTGTCCCTTGGCCGATTGTACGTGTGTTCGCACATGTGCTTGCACATGTGTTACGTGCACTTCCCCAACTAACTATTCTGGAAGGTTCATTTGGAATGTTTACTTATTATCCCAAGGATCCTCACTATGTCCTTGGGCACTGCTTAATCTACATGATCATTTTAAATGGTTATGTGTTATGGTACCTAGACTTGACACTTGGATGCCTAGTACCTAATGTGTTGAGTTGAGAATCAATATGTGTATTTTTAGCTTAGGGTCTTCATTGCAGGTACATTTCTTAAACAAGCTTGGATTATATTATACATACTTGTGTATATATATAAATTGGCTAACACCCTTAAGCCAATATAATATGCTCAATATTTCTCAATATTGGGCATTGGGATGCCTATGTACCCCAATACGCATTCTTAAAAACCTAATAGGCTCTTTACTAGACATGTAATTTTCTGGAATGTTACACATAATATCATCATATAGAAGTTAATGCACCAAACTTACAAGGAACACAACTTCAAATCATTTTAGCACTCAATGCACACAATCAAGCAAAACTTACATTCACTCGCTCTTTAATGCATCAAACACAAATGCTCTTATCATGTTTATAGGAGGTACATCCTTCTCCTAATCATAACATGGTCATTACACTCCAATTCATTAATAGCATCATCTTGCAATCTTCTTTAAGTCAACTTAGGAAAATTCCAACAATACTCAAGAAACAATTAGGCGCTCATACTTCAATGCACATAGACTTGACTAAGATAGGTTGACAAAGGATTATTTATTAGTTATACCTAGTGCTATAAGGGTCATACTCAACCATACCATTTAGTTATCTCCATGGAGGAATGTTCATACCCAAGCAAATGCACAAGGGTCAACTTTACTGTAACATGAAAATTTCTCAACTTTTAATCATGGGATGCTCATGTTTTCTTCCTAGTGAAGTTTAAATGGTAAGTCACACCAAGCACATCACAACAAATAGGAAGCTATTTCATAAAATGACAATTTTTAGCATAGTAATAGCCTTCACAGTAAGCATCATTTGGGAAAAATAACACAAATCGTAGGTACTCACAAGGACAATAGCTAACATGCCTCCACCTTTCATAAGTGAGCCTACAATCATGCTTTCCAAACTATACAAGTCACATAGTTTTTAAGAGACTCTACATATTTCATTTTAAAGAGGCTCAATTTCTCATTATAAGGCTAAACCATACATATCAAAAGTGACTTCAAACATGCTTCTTACATAACTCATGAAGTTAAATGCACAACTAGCATATCAAGATGCACAATCAACATGAGAAAACCATGAAGCTAATCAAAAATTTCTTTTCAAGTAATTTAGAATCTTCAAAATACTTATTAAGATAGTGTCAATCAAGACGTACCAAACATGTGAAGGTCATGCAATTCATGATTTAATGCATAACTCTTATCATGTACACGATTACTAAGAAGTTATTAGATTCAAGCTCAAGTAAGAATAGAAGGACAAAGTAGAAAATATCCACAACCTCACTACTCCATCACCATCCCCCACTTAGGGTAAACCCATTTAAGAGCAACTTAACCCAACCTTAAGAGGATCTTAACTTAACAACCCTCATTTTCATCACTTAAAAGTGATTACCACTTTAGAAGGGATTAGAGTAAGTCAACATAAGAATACCAAAGGCATTTTAAACCTTATTTTCTAGGAAAATTATCCCCAATCATCAAGTTAGGTCATACTCTTCAACCACATAAGGTTTTCAACAATACAATAGACACCAAGGTCTTACAACATTAGAGAAAACAATTGAGAAGACTTAATTATAGGACTCTTCCTTTTCATTCAACTTTATAGTAAGGTGACTTCTAGGTCAATCAAACCCACATGATCACCCTATAAGGACAACATGCTACCATTGCTTCTAAGGCCAAGCCTCTACAAAGACTTCAATCCACACAAAACAATCATGAAGGGTCACACATGTAAGCAAAGGCAACATTTGAAACATCATACAAATATTCTTAGGGTAGAATGCTTCTTTACACTTTAACATATTCCTAAAGCATTTCAAGATCAAATCATATCATTAGGTTACTATCATGCAAAACCATATAGTAGCATATCATTCCAAAAAGAACTCATTTTACCCAAAATAACTTCTAACATGCATTAGCTATACCATGACATACAATTCTCAACATAACATGCTATTTCACATAAGTCTCACATGTAGCCACAAGGGACATCATATCATCAAAACATGCCAAAATTCACCTTCACACATACTCATAAAATCACAAAAACCAAGATAAGCATCAAAACTCACCTTTTCTCCCTTAAGCATAGAGATACAATCTCATCCAAGCAATCACATCTAAAAGACCACTGGACAGGAAAACATAAGAGAGTGATCTTATAGAGTTAAGTTCTATGGAACGACATGAGAATGATGAAGAAGGGAAACTCTATTGTCCTATAGCCTCCCGTACCATTTGATATGTCCCGACTAACCACCAACGATACGAGACTCTACTAGACGTGGCAATATAAGACTTTTAGAACCTAAAACCTCTTTCATAAACCTCATGCTCTGATACACGATTGTCACATCCGGGGAGCACCACCTAGAAGTAACATGGTGTACTTGACCTCTCGGAGGTCTTATAAATCCCATAGTTATCATTCATCGCATTGTCATAGGTAAATTTAGCGAAAAATTTAAAACTTTTCATAGCACATCATATGCTAGAAACTTTACCTCATATATATATAAAAAATATCATAAGTACATGTTTAGACCTTAAGTCTCTTTGCCATCCTAGACACAACATCATTAGAGTACAATAGGGATCATTAGAGTACAATAGGGACACGTCACTTATAACATAATCATAAATCTAGAATTACAAGACTTTAAACATAACTTGACATAGGACATCCTTGAATCTTAAGGATTCCTTTTTGCTTGAGCTTGGGAAACACATAACAAGCTCCTCAATCATAGACATCCTTTTAAGCATCCATAACCTACACTTTGTGTAAAAGTAGAGAAGAATGGAGTTAGTACAAGAATGCACTAAGTATGGCAATCATGCAAAAACATGCATTTAAAAGGGACATTTTACTTGAAATCATACTTCATGCCTTTTTGAGTAAATCTTAATAAAACCTTTATACAATAGCATTTATATCATTCACATACTTCATATAGACATATTGAAAATCCACACATCATATAAAATCACATATAGGATTTAAGCCACATTTGGGGTCACTTTACAGTGAGCTCCCTTCACATTATGGTGAATCCTTTTCTTTTAACTCATCAACCTCCTAAGTAACCCTTTAGTGATACTTGGTGTAATGCATAACCTTAAGGTCACAAAGAAAACATACATACCACCTACATAAACCAACACATATCCTCATAGAAGTATAACACATTACAAGTCACATACAAGTCAAGGTCATGCCATTACAGTAAGCTCTAGTCATTATGCACATATATTTATTTTGCTTCACCTAGAACCCTTATGAAACCTTACTCATAATCCTACTCTAGGTCTACTAGTGTCATGTATATGTGAAGCCCCATAACCTCACACACACTTAGTAAACCTATCATAAGACCACAAGTGTCACATCCGGGTTTACCCCCTAGACGTAACCGGCATCGTCATCCTCTTTGAGGACTAAGACTAGCCCCTTAGTTTACACCATTGCATTCATAAGTAAAAAATATGGAAGAATTTAAAACTTTTAATAATTCTACATTGAGGTTTACATAGACCTCTACATACACATACATATAATTATTCGAGTACACATAGACCCTTCGTATAAGAAGATTACATAGTCTTCTATTTTTATTGCTCATATATATATATATATATATATATATATAACATAAAATAGAGTCTCAAAGTCGTCTCATCTCATAACCATCTAAAATGATCATAGAAATTTGGGCATAGACCTACATCAATGTCACGACTGGAGTCTAGACCCCAGATGAGACCGGCGTCGTTGACCTCTCAGAGGTCGCAGACAAGCCTAAATACGTCATCGTTACTTCATCTAGGTTAATTTTAGCGGAAAATTTGAACTTTTTATTACTTAACATTCATATAAGACATTCTACTTAAACTCATAAGCGTTCATAATCAACCATCTAATATTAAGATCATCAAATGAAAGAAATAGTTCCATAATGCATTAGGTGTATACTTGCCAAAATGGCACCAATACATTGTATGAAATAAGATGAGAAAGAAACGCTAGTGGAACATACTCCACTAACTCAAACCTATATCTAAGCTAGAATATAATGGGCAAGCTTCCTCGAAAGCATGAGGGCCTACCAAATCTGGATGAACGCTCCACGTCCGGATAGTTGCAACGTCGTACTGTAAGCTCTAACGTCCACCTGTGCCTGCACCTAAAAGTATAGAGTTGTATGGGATTAGTACACACTTGTACTAAGTATGGGTATATGCAAGCACACACCAACGACATGCATGAGTAAGAACAACTCTTTCCTAACAACATGATTATGGAAAGTCAAGTCAGTGGACTTGCCAAATTGGGATTAGAAAGTTAATGAGCTTTCCAAATTTGGATTAGAAAAGTCAGTGAACTTTCCAAATTTGAATTAGGAAAGTCAGTGAGCTTTCCAAATTTGGATTAGGAAAGTCATGCCATGAGAGTAACATGCATCATCATACTTATCATATTGCACAGAGCACATAACATCTTACACATAGCACATATCATATTGCATATAGCACATAACATCTTTCATATCATTCATTCATATGCCATGAGACCTTGGAATCATGGACTTGACATTAAGACTTTCCAAAATGAGGTCTCAACATATGGTACCTCAACTAGGGAGTCTTCTTTAGCAAACACAGAGTCTGCTTCATTCATTCATACGTACTTCATTTCATTCATTCATAAGCTAGTGTAAACACCAGCTATACCTAGGATGTAGTTTAAGACTCTCATCGGGTTTGCTGTGCAATGATCAAGAATAACCTAGTGTCATTACTTGAGTCTAGATCACCTCTTGATTATCCTATCCTAACACCTTTGGTATCGTTCATTTCATTATGTGCATCATTTGAGGCAGGCCTCATTCATTCATTGGGAACTTTAACTTTAACCGACATAGATCATGTGAGAATAATGAAATCCAGTGTCTCCCCCACACTGAAAAGAGGTGGAATCACCGGCCAAAGTTACCCAAAACATGCTAGCGTACATGGGAATTGAATCCCGCCATATCCCTATAATGGCAGTATAGGTTCGAAGACTAGGAGATGTAAGGAGACCCATACCCGGCATGCCGGACAGTCTCATGTCATGAGAGTTACGTGAACCTCCGTCCTTCCCGAAAGAAGGCATCACCGCTCATAGCTAGTCTATCGGTGCTCAGTATAAAGTTCCATTACATTCAACTCATACGTCATGGAAGTTGGCTTCTAGTATGAGGACATCATAGCTCAATAGATGATTTCTCATCTCATCATTAGTATTAAGTGTGTTAATCTCAATACTTTCATTAGAGTGTTCATAAAGACTAGTCTCTTCATTAACTTTACACTCTCATAGGTGAGTATGTTTTGGTAACATTTACTTAGGCTCATTTGAGATTGTTCTCATCTTTTACATTAGCCTCATATCATGTTGTCACCACATTCATTAACATTAGCACATTTGCTCTTCATAATTACTCATCCCTTTTTACGTGAATGTTTATTTCATCATATGCCAATGCACTTGGCCATTTGTGTGTTTCACATTCTTACTTAACCCTTCTAGGGTTTCATCATTTCATTACATAATATTCATTTCATCGTATGCCAATGAACTTGGCCATTTAGTGTGTTTCACACTCTCACTTAACCCTTCTAGGGTTACATCATTTCATTACATACATCTTAGGTTCACTTATTTTTAAACGTATGTTAGACTTATGGGTCTATACATACAAGCCATGAGGCTTTATTCATAGTTCATTTAAGTAATTCATATCTTTCTAAGATTATGTGGTACAAGACTTATGCATCTTAAATGTACGCCAAGATCTCGATTTCGATCTAAGTAGGCGGCATTATTCTTGAACATTTAATTCATGTATGACTTATGTATCAATACGGAATTTGAGCAAGGGAACCCGATTTCGAATACCTTGGACAACACTTACATTTTCCATTTATTTTATTTTGGTCCACACGGCTTGGGGACCTAAGATCGAGCCCCAACACCTTCATTTTATTTTTCCTTTAGTTTTTTCTCTTCATTTTTCGCTCAATCCATCGAACCCCCACAACCTCATTTTCTTTTAATTTCTTTTCTTTAAACTCTCTCTCCCTTGGCCGAGGGGTTGTGGGTTCGAACCCCCTCAGCCCCTTTTATTTTTGTATTCATTTTTCCTTGACTATTTCGCATTGACCATGACGTTGTGGGATCAAACCCCCACAATCTCACTTTATTTTTCTTGTAATTCTCCTCTACTGCCTTGAGGTCGTGGGTTCAATTCCAACGCCTCACATTTCTTTTATTTTCATTTTTAATTCTCCTTAAATCTGCCTAAGAGATCATGGGTTCGATTCCCACACCTCACATTTCTTTTCTTTACATTTTTTCCTTAAGTTGTCTGAGAGGTTGTGGGTTCGAATCCCACTCCTCTCATTTCTTATTTTTCATAGCTTATTTTCCAGCCAAGACCATGGTTTGAATCCCCTTCAACACGTTCCTTTTTACTTCTTTATTTTCATGGTTTTTAACATGGTGAGGTCACGGGTTCAATCCTCCATGAACTCACTTGTTTTAATTCATTTTTCACAAAATTTTGAAACCCCTTAACTTGACCGAAATTCCTCACTTAAATCTGGAAATTTTCTTTTAATTTTTCAGCATACTTTCATCAACATTTACACGTAAATTCATAGGGTAATTCGTAGATCATTTAATACGTTCTTAGGTGCATTTTTCATGGATTCGTTTAGCCAAGAGATTATCACTCAAATCAGCCACATTTCAACTCATATGAACATCACGATTTACATAAACATTTGTACATGAAATACAACCACAACATCACATTTTAGAGCCTTAACCCGAGGCACATAGTTACGGTTCACATTGCACACACGTACACATAATTTTGGAAAAACATCAACATAAGTCACATAATTCCGAGCATATATATAAACACATAATCATCACGAAAACACGTTTCATCCCTAGTTTTCTACCAGCAAACATAACAAACCTATGATTCAATGGGAGCTAGTGACAGGGACATGCAACGGGGAACAATCCTAGTTTTCGGATTAGAATTGACTGAATCTTAAGGGGTCTCTTAGGAAAGGGACCAAGAGAGAAGAGAAACCATACCTTTTTGACGTTCAAACCTCGACTTGCTGCCCAAAGAACTCCTCCAAACACACGTCCAACACCAAAAGATCAACACCAAACTCGACGGAAAACCTTCTCTTTGCCTACGTGATTGATTAGTTGTTTGTTTATAGTTTTTCGTTGTGAGTTCTTCAAGTGTGAAGACCTTTGGTTTACCTACTGTTTTTTAAGTTATTTGGCAGAGAGAATCGTGAGTGAGAGTGATAGAGACGTGAGAGAGAGATGAGCGTGAGAGGAGAGAGTTAGCTTAGGCTTAGGAGTCTAGTTTAGGACTTAGTCAAATAAGGTTTTTATTAAATATTAAAAATCTGATTTCCCTTTTAATTTAATCAGATAATAAATAATAAATATTAATTAATTACATTAATTTATCAACTTAATTAAAAACAAGTTTAATTCAGTGCTTCCACCTAGGCTCGAACCCGGGTGGAGCAAGACTTCACTTCAAGAGCTAATTTTCCGCACTCTCTCCCCAAATTGCCCCTCCACCTTATTAATTAAATAATTAATTATATATTTAGGGTAATTACGATACTACCCTTAGCCTGTAAAAAGACCATTTTTCCCCTAGACCCTCCAAAACTATGATTTTCCCTTTTTAAGTCCGGTAAAGACTCATTCGAGTAAACCTTCGTATTGGAGAGCCCTACATGGTTGGACCCAACCTTTTATAGCTCAAATAACTCCCCAAGTTAGTTGGCTTAGCTGTAGCAAGGGTTCAGAGGTCTGGTTCTACGCACATCAATCCGTGTGAACCCGTTCTAATCGTAGGCATTCTAGACCCATTAAGCATTACTTAACATATTCATTTTTAGGTTGTTAAAATCAATACCAAGAAGCCACATATAGATTTGTACAAATCGTATTCGAACAAAATAAAATGAACATAAGAGTCTAAAAAGGTAAAGAAACTCCATAAGCTAGATATCGGCATCGCCCTTGGAAAGTGTGGACCTACCCACTTGGATGGTAGGGAATATCCACTTCTTCAGGTCGTCTCGAATGAGCCTTCAACTACCGGAACCTAAAATGTTTGGGAAAAGGGAGAAATGGGGTTAGTACGCCACTTGTACTAAGTATGAGACCATATGCGCATATAATGTCAAATCATGCTAAAAAGGACATTTGGTTAAATCATGCCATTTTATCATTTGAAAGTCTTATGCATAATCAAACAAGTCATACCAAGCAACAATGACATATTCATTTAGACAAAGTAAGTAATATGCATACCATCATACAAGAACCCATTATCTACTATAACCCTATTATCAAGGAATAACATCACAAGCATTTATAAGAGTTTATCATAGCATAATAAGAAAGACAAGTACTCATGAATCCCTATCAAGTCAACAAGTGCAATAACTAAGCAAATCCCCATAACCTTACTTAATCAAGTAACCCAACAAGAAATCCATAGACAATATCCAACTTTACACAATATGACCCTTAATGATACATAACACCATACCTTAACAATATAGACCAAATACATTTCATAAGCATAACCACCACCATATGATATCATTTACATGTAAAGTCAACATACTATCATCATTTACATCATTAGCATATACATACATAATATCAACTTCCTAAAGCTCCCCTCAAGGCAAACTAGTGCAAGGCATAGGTAGAGTCCCATACCCCTACCCAAGCTAAGTCAAACCTCCTAAGTCACCCTAGTTAGTTCATACTTTATTACTTCATTTTATTTTAGGGAACACTCGCCTTAACCGACATATACCACAAGATCTAAGTGTGGAATCCGGTGTTGTAAAACCTTACACCGATGGAAAGTGGTGTACCGGCCAAGATAGAACCTAACATGAAACGTAGAATTTAGGTGGATCCACTTGCTAGTATTCCTATGGTGGCAACATAGTTAAGGAACTTGAGGCCGTCTTGGAAATATCACTCTACACCTTATTTGGGTCATGAGGCTATCCACCCCGTGAGGACCGTACTGAACCCTACCTCCCTATGTGGGAAAGTTTCACCCCCTTACACACAAGATCACTCGGTGCTAATCTAAGTCCCTTCTTGAAATGTCTTTAATGTCTTTATTTATCATTCATAACTTAGTTTAGGTCATAGGGTCTAGCCCTTGTATAATCATTATCATCATAGCTCAATATGAATTGCATGAATATAATCCTCTCATCACAATCCATATAAGTAAGGTCAACACATTTACATGTTCATTCATAATAAAGCACACTGGTAGTTATCAACAACCTCATCACATTTCACCTTAATCAACCTTACAACCATAGACAAGACATTTCAATTCAACATCATACCACCCTATCAAACCTAATCAAGGCACACTCCAATACAACATCATGGCTTAATCACTATTCACCATAAATTGAAGTAAAGTATAGGGATCATAAGACTTACCAAGTCTCCTTCACAATTCATGATCAAGGTCTTACCATCAACCCTTAGTTCAAATCAATTAGGTCATCAAGTCATCATAATTCAATAACCAACATGATTATAATGCTAAAAGAATCTCTACATCACAATTCAATAATAGGTCAAAGCTTAAGATTAGATTAATTCATCATAACCTAGATTACTTCTCAACAACTAGCATGAAAGAAAACAAATCGTTCTAATTTTTTCATGATCAGTGTAAAAACATCATCTAAAAGCAATTCAACCTATAACCAAGTCAATTGAACCTATTACAACCTAATTAATATCAAGATCAAACCTAGGGTTAAAGGTATAGGGGTCATGTTCTACAATTTAGACTAAACCATAAACAATTATCATGATCAAGTTAAAATACATGTTAATATATCCATTATAACCTAAAGAAACCATCAATAACTCAATTCATAACTTCAAGTTTGAGATTAGATGAAACCCACTTGAAAACTCAAGTTTTTGAAATACTTTGAAGGAACCCTTGGAGGAAAGAGGTCTCAAAGGTGAATGTATCCCATACCTTAAAGTTTTGATGAATATTAGGATATTAAATCGTCCCTTTACATCCCCCAAAACCCTTCCTTAGCTTAATCATCAATGGTGTCTTCCAATAGAGAGAGAAAGAAGAGAGAAGGAAGAGAGTTTATTTTGTGAGTTGTGTTAAGACTAATGGGGGTTGGGGTCTTTATATGGAGGGTTAATTAACCTAATTAGACTCCCCTAATTAACCACCTAACCCTTAACTAATTAAATGAACCAACTTAAAAACATGTAGGAAAACTTGACCCTCACAGACAGAACCCTGATCGATGAGCCGTCTGTGAATCGACAACTTGCCCCCCCCTCTGTCCTGCACACTCGTTGTTTTGTTCAGATACTTGTGTAGGCGAGGGCTTCCCCATTTTGGCTAAGTGTGGGACGACGGTTGGCAACGATGCCCAGTAGATCCACACACGGATCGTGGCCTGCATCTCGTTGATGCACACTGCCCAGGCACTGTTGACATCAACTTGAAAGGGTCATCCTCAAGGTCCCTTGGTTGGTCCTTGGGGAGTCGTACCCGGATGTTTCGACCATGAAACAACTTAAATACAGTTTATACACCTTTTTACTAAATTTCGTGAATTTTTTACTCTTAAAAACTAGTCAAATAGGCTAAGGCAGCCTAGTTCCTCTTTGAACCAACTTCGGGACGTCATGGACGTTCTTGGACGCTTTGGTTTCTAAACTTTCTAAATGACCTATATTCATTAAAATAGACTTAAAAACAATGTCTAGACCTCATGACACCTATGTTAAGGTTTACGACACGTCTTGGATTTTTGAAGTATTACATTATCCCCCCCCCCCTTAGGAACATTCGTCCCTGAATGACACTAAAACTCCTTTTGAGGAAGGAATAGACTCAAGACTAGCAGCCCAACCAAAAACATTACAAAACAACATAAGTCTTATCATTTCAACAAGAAAATTTCAAAACTTCATTTACCACCCATAAGGCTCAAACATTGCATCATGAGGCATTTCCTTCTCACAACACACATGAGCTCAACATACATTACAAGAGTCAATTAACACAAAGTTCAACTTATCAACATGTCACATAAATTTTCACTAAGACTCACCATGTCACATAAATTTTCACTAAGACTCACCATGTCAAAATGCACAACAAACTCAAAACAAGTCAAAAGCAAAATTTCAAGTTTTAATGCACTTATTCAATGTAACCTCACTGTAAAGTTTTCAAAAATGCATATTTTTGTAAGACTTCACCAAAAATCATAAAACTTCAATTTCTAGTCATATTTATATTATTAAAAAGAATGACTAACCTTATTTATTAATAAAATGAGGGTAACGTGACTTCATGTCGGCCTCGGCCTCCCATGTTGCACCCTCAACTAGGTGATTTTTCCATAACACTTTTACGGAAACCACCTCTTTGTTCCTCAACCTCTTTACTTGCCTATCAAGGATTTGAACCAGAACCTCCTCATAGTAGATATTATCCTTGACACCAAGACCATCAATAGGAAGAATGGACGCGAGATCACCGACACGCTTCTTTAGCATAGAAACATGGAAAACTGGATGAACCAAAGTCAATTCACTAGGCAACCTCAACTCATAGGCAACCTTTCCAACTCTTTGCAAGATTTCATAGGGACACACATAATGAGGACTTAACTTCCCTTTCTTGCCAAATCTAACCACCCCCTTCATAGGTGAAATTTTCAAGTACACCATATCACCTTCTTCAAATTCTAGATCGCTTCTCCTATGATCGGCATAAGACTTTTGCCGACTATAGGCCGTTTGCAAGCGATTCCTTATAATATGAACTTTCTCCAAAGTCTTATAAATCTAATCGGGACCAAGAATCGAAGACTCACCAACTTCAAACCACCCAATAGGAGACCTACACCTCCTAACATACAAGGTTTCATAGGGATCCATGGAAATGGATGAATGAAAACTATTATTATAAGCAAACTCCACTAAAGGCAAGTGCTTATCCCAACTTCCCTTGAAATCAATGACACAAGCTCTAAGCATATCTTCAAGGGTTTGAATAGTACATTCCGCTTGACCATCCGTTTGGGGATGAAAAGCGGTACTCAATTTCACCTTAGTACCTAAACATTCTTGAAATGACCTCCAAAACCTAGATATGAATTGTGCACCTCTATCCGATATGATGGATAACGGAATACCATGGCGACACACAATCTCATATATGAAGATCTTTGCTTAATCTTCCGTCGAATAAGTAGACTTGACGGGAATAAAATGAGCGGACTTGGTCAATCTATCAACCACCACCCATATGGAGTCATATTATTTTTGAGTCTTAGGAAAACCTACCATGAAATCCATATTGATATCTTCCCACTTCCAAGTAGGAATTTGGATTTCTTGTAGTAAGCCACCCGGCTTTAGATGTTCAGCCTTCACTTGTTGAAATTTGGACACTTAGCAACAAAGTTCGCTATGTCATTCTTCAAACCTTTCCACCGATAAGTTTCCTTAAGGTCATGGTACATCTTTGTGGCACCCGGATGAATGGAATAGCAAGAACCATGGGCTTCATCAAGGATCCGGTCCCTCAACCCATCTACCTTGGGAACACACAATCTCCCTTGGTACCTCAAAACACCATCCGCCCCTAAGGAGAATGATTCATTTAGCTTACCAAGAACCGACTCTTTCAATTCCATCAATGGTTGATCAAGGTGTTGTTTGGACTTCACCTCAACCACCAAAGATGACTCAGGGTTATGTTGAACCAACACACCACCATTCGGAGAATGTTCCAACCTCACACCCAACCTAGCCAACCTATGAACATCTTTCACTAGGTCTTTCTAGGCTTCATCTATGTGAGACACACTACCCATAGTCGTACAACTTGAATCATCCGCAACCACATTGACCTTGCCGGGTGATAGAGGACACTCATGTCGTAATCTTTCAACAATTCTAACCACCTTCTTTTTCAGAGATTCAACTCCCTTTGGGTAAACACATATTGGAGACTCTTATGGTCGGTGAAGACATCGACATGGACACCATACAAGTAATGCCTCTATATTTTCAAGGCAAATACCATGGCCTCTAACTCAAGGTCATGAGTTGGATAGTTTCTCTCATGCACCTTAAGTTGTCTAGAAGCATAGGCAATCACTTTGACATGTTGCATAAGCACACACCCTAAACCCACACGGGATGCATCACAATACACAACGAAACCCTTTGTTCCCTCCGGTAAAGTCAACACCGGAGCGAAAGTAAGCCTATCTTTCAAGATATAGAAGTTATTTTCACATGCCTCCGACCACTCAAACTTCTTACTCTTTTGGGTCAAAGTAGTCAAGGGAGATGCAATGGACGCAAAACCATCCACAAACCTCCGATAGTAACCCGCTAGACCCAAGAAACTCCTAATGTTGATTGGAGTCAATGGTCTAGGCCAACTTCTCACCGCCTCCGTTTTCCTTGGATCAACCTCAACTCCTTCACTAGAGATGATATGACCAAGAAATGCCACCAACCTTAACCAAAACTCACATTTGCTATACTTGGCAAACAACTAATGTTCTTTAAGAGTTTGCAATATCACCCTCAAATGACTCATGTGATCACTCTCATTTTTCGAATATACCAAGATGTCGCCAATGAAGACAATGACAAATAAATCTAGGTAACTTCGAAACACCCTATTCATTAGGTCCATAAATGCCGCCGGAGTATTAGTGAGACCAAAGGACATAACTAAGAACTCACAGTGCCCATATCTAGTCCGAAATGTCGTCTTTGGTACATTCTAATCTCTCACCCTAAGTTGGTGATATCCCGACCTCAAATCAATCATATAAAAGTAGCTTTCCCCTTGGAGTTGATCAAAAGAGTCGTCAATCCGAGGGAGAAGATACTTATTCTTCATGGTGACCTTATTGAGTTGGCGATAATCGATACACATTCTTAAGAACTCATCCTTCTTCTTCACAAACAAAACCGGAGCACCCCATGGCGATATACTAGGCCTTATGAAACCCTTGTCAAGTAAATCCTTCAGTTGTGCCTTCAACTCCTTCAATTCGGCCGGAGTCATACGATAAGGAGGAATTGAAATGAGATTTGTTTTCGGTAGCAAATCGATACCAAAATCGATTTCCCATTTGTGAGGAATACCGGGAAGGTCATTAGAAAGACCTTCAGAAATTCACTCACTACGGGGACCGAATCAATGGGAGGAATTTCGGAGTCCAAATCTTGGACTCTTACTATGTGATAAAGACAACCCTTCGAGATTATTTTGCATGTCTTTAAACAAAAAATGATACAACCCCTAGGAATAGAACTTCCCCCTTCAACTCAACAACGGGTTCATTTGGGAAATTAAACCTCACCACCCTTGTTCTATAATCAATAGTGGCAAAACAAGAACGTAACCAATCCATACCCAAAATGATATCAAAATCAAGCATATCTAGTTCTACTAGATCTACATTAAACTCTATTGGGCAACATGATAGGACAATTTCTATATACCCTCTTTGCAACTACCGACTCACCCATCAGAGTAGATACTAAAAAGTGGTCATGCAAGATAGGTAAAGTATCAAACTTTTTAGCTACAAGAGGTGTAACAAATGATAAAGCAGCTCCCGGATCAAGTAAAGCATAAACATCAATAAAGAAAACTTTTAAAATATCGGTCACCACATCGGAGAGGTCTCTTGCTCACCCCTAGTAAGAAGAGCATAGAAGCGGTTCTTCTTAGGAGCATCACTAGAACCACTTGCTTGAGCTTGACCACTCTTGTCTTGGCCCTTCACATTGGGACAATCTCGAACCTTGTGCCCAACTTTCCCACAACTAAAGCATTTATCCATCCCTATGAGGCAA